>JBBPPB010000578.1:0-12419 GCA_038091755.1 Leccinum pallidistipes | reverse complement strand
AAGGTGCTGGAAGGGTCTTCACCTGGTTTTCCAACATGGTATCAGTCGCCGGTCTCACGACGTGGTTCGGTATCTGCGTCACCTATATTCGTTTCTATAGCGGGACGAAAGCGCAAGGGATCAATCGCAGGAGCCTTCCATACTATTCTCGCCTCCAACCGTTCGCCGCGTGGTATGGGGCCGTTTGGATCTTTATCATCTGTTTGGTATAGTTCTCATCTTTACTCTCGACCTTGAATGCGGTTCTGAGCTCATTCCAGCTCATCGGCTGGAGCGTCTTCCTCAAGAACCACTGGAGCACCATAACCTTTGTTACGGACTACCTTCCTTTCATCCTGTTTCCTCTTCTATACGTCGGAGCCATGTTCTACTACCGTGTGCCGCCCGTCAAGCCGGAGGACATGGATTTCGTGAGCGATATTGCGCAGATTGAGGCCGACGAGACCCCGGAGGAGCCACCCAAAAACATATTGGACGCTGTCTGGAAGTCGCTGGTGAGTGTCATGATGTCGTCTCGTCTGCATCACGTCTCATATGTCTTGAACAAGATGTGAAAGTAAGTGTGTTGGCATAAACGCTTACACGGGCCGCCTGGTGATACATTCTCATGTACCCGTGTTGTAACGATTTTATACATTCGTTCGCCATTCCCTCTTTTGTCTGGCGCAGATAATCGGTTAGATCACAGCAAGTGAAGGGCAAGCGTAGGGGCACATACTGTCAACAAGCCTCAACTTCTGAAGACTCGGACCTTCCGGTTAACTGTGGGTCACCGGGTCAGTACACGTATATACGTTGCTACTTTGCCAATTCTTTGTGTTCAAACAAAGTAACTATGAGACTCGGTTTGGAACCAGAGACTGCGTCGCACTCAATGTCAACGGCCGTTTTAGGTGAGTTCAAGAGTTCACAACCCTTTCAGCGCCGAAACATCTTCAATTTTTCTTTTTTCCCGACTCCTTTCTAATAGGTACATCCAAAATGTCAGTGCTCGATATCATACACTCAACCGTGTCTCGTATCCAGGACATTCAGCCGTTAGGTGGGACAATACCTATCCATGTTCTGGAACGATTCCACTCATCCTCAACTGGACAATCGATAAGCATTAGCGCTGAAGCGCTCGCGCATAAATATTAACGACCTCGACGCAATCAACTTGAAGATATATTCAAATCCGCGGATGCAGTGCGATAATCTCCGATAGGGGAATCTCGATGCACAGCAACAGGAAGCTCGATACGTACAGGTACGTTGAGTAAGGAACGATTTTCCCATCACCCGAGGCACTGCCCGGAAGTGGGGAAGTGTTGGTGATCAACTCAAATATATACGACCTAACTGATTTGGAGAACGACTCTCGATTGCGTATTCATAGCGGCACTCGTCAACGAATTCTTGACTCCTAGGAAATTATGTAATATTTTTCGCTCTTCTTCTACATCCGGCACCGAAGAGGACTCGAGGACCTCTGGCTCTGCTCTCTGTTCAGCAAACCTTACTTTTACCACACCGGTTTTCGCTTCTACAATCATGGTGTTACATATAGCCTTGTTCTCCGGCGCAAATTTACTCTTCTTTGGAACATTTCTCTGCTGATATTCTTACTGAAGCCCTTGCACGTCGAGCTTTCGAGTTTATTCATTCTGCTCTCAGACTCGTCGCTTCGCATTCTTCAGAGGTTTTTTCCACCGCATTTAGTAAGTAGTCAGCTCGTCATATTGAAGCTCTTTTACTCACAGATATCATCGTTTTATTTCACTCGGAATATTGTCACAGGAGAAAAAAACGGGGTGGTACATTAGAAAGAAAAGATAGTGTTGTGAATCAATAGGATACAAGAATTTGAATGCCGTGGCAGTGGGGGGGAGACTCAAGCCACCACTCATCCGCCAAGTTGCAGCGCTTGGCGGCGTCGAGCGCGTTCAAGTATCAGAGCAACCACCCACCACTGCACCCGCCTCCATTTCCCATCCCGGCTCCTTGCAGCTCACCCCTTGGGGTCCGGAGCGCAGTCTAGACTGGCGGGTGCACGCATCTGCGAGGTGTTCCCACCCACTGCCCTCGTAGCTCACCTACCTGGCGACTCGGGCTCCCGGGCCGGGCCGGAGCGCTCCGCCCGCCTACTCTCAGCCCACCCTCCTCGTAGCACACGGAGCGATGTCCAAAGATGGCAACACACACGCAGACAACCACCAATGGCTAAGTCACGGGGAAAGTTTTCGACCTAACTTAAGAAACAGGTTTCAGAGTTCTCGTTTATAAACCGAGAACCCTAAAAATGTCCAGGAATATCTCGCTTCAGCAAGCAGTCAACCCGTCTTCGTCTTCGAGCTGGGACTCGGATATCTGTGAGTCCGAATCACGTCTTGTGCTAATTCCTGACGGCTCGCCGAGGTTGAACCTTTCTCTGCTGGGGATCCGAGACTCCGGTAGCACCTATCGAACGTCTCAATGATAAGTAGCAGCCCACACGACCCACGGCCCATAGCCTCGTTCTCCTTCGTTCTCCCTCTCTCCTTCTCGGCGTTTGAAGATGGCATGCGAGAAAAATGATTACAACAACTCTTCCGAAGGCTCCTTGAAAGACGAGGAGTTTGCTACCTCGGCTCAGCCGCAAAAGCTCCATAGGCAGCTCAAAGGTCGACATGTGGCCATGATCAGGTATACCCTATCCACCTTCCCCTTCCCCTCCATCCTAATGTCCCTCGAGTATTGGTGGTACTATTGGCACAGGTCTTTTCATCGGAACTGCCAACTCCCTCGCGAATGGTGGACCCGTCGGTCTTTTGCTCGGTTATGTGACCATGGGCACAATCACGATGGCGGTCATGGTAAGTCGTTCTTTCTTCCAAAGTACTCTCGCTGACAGTCCCCCGCAAGATATCGTTGGGCGAGATGATCGCATATTTACCCATCGCGGGCGGTCATATCAGGCTTGCAGAACGCTTTGTGAATCCAGCGTTGTCATTTACCATGGGTTGGAATTACTGGTACAAATCGGTCATTGCTGGTGCGTTTGATCCTCGTTTGATCCTTATTTCGCTGGCTGACTTGCATTCCTAGCGCCTAGTAAGTATTAGCCCTCTTTGTCCTGTCACGGGACCGCATAAATACGTTTTCCAGCCGAGTTGTCCGCTGCTGCTCTCCTGATAAATTACTGGCACCCGCAGGTCAATAGTGCAGTCTGGGTGTGCATTTGTATGATTGTCGTCATCACCATCAACATGCTCGGTGCTGGTGCCTATGGGGAGGCGGAGTTTATGTTCGCGTGGGTGATGCATTGATGGATCGATGCTTTATTGTTCCTACTCACCAATGCACTGCCTAGTTCCATCAAGGTATTCACTATCACTGGTCTCATCATATTGGGCATTATCCTTGACCTTGGAGGTGGCCCCGACCACGATCGTATCGGTTTTCGCTACTGGAAGAACCCAGGTCCCTTTGTTCAATATAAAGGAATCTCAGGCGCAACTGGCCAGTTCCTTGGGACGTGGGCTTGCCTTCAGAACGCCGCATTCTCTTTCACTGGCACTGAGATCGTTGCTGTAAGCTGGATCTCTCGATCCCCGCACCGTCCGCCTATTCACTTTCCTAGATCGCAGCTGCGGAGACCAAGAATCCTCGCCGTAATCTTCCCAAAGCAATTCGCCGTGTATATGTCCGTATTCTCGTGTTTTACATTATGGGCACTTTCGTGATCGGTCTACTCGTCCCTTCCAATAACCCGCAACTGGTGCTCGCAAGCGGCACCGCGGCTTCGCCATTCGTCATAGCAATACAGAATGCTGGAATTAAATATCTCCCCTCGGTATGTAATGACACCACCTAAATCACCACAGGTATTCATTGCGCGACAGATTATCAATGCCTGTCTATTGAGTTCTGCATGGTCAGCCGCATCCAGTGGCCTCTACGCGGCCTCGCGCTCTCTCTGTGAGGTCTGCGTTGTTCATTGATTTGAGCGTCTGACTCAACTGTATGGATAAATAGATGGTTTGGCCATCGTCGGTAACGCACCGAAAATATTTGCAAGGACCTCCAAATCTGGACTTCCCTATGTCTCGGTCATCTTCTGCTCGCTGTTTGCTCTACTTGCATTCATGGCTGCATCCAAAGGTGCTGGAACGGTCTTCAACTGGTTTTCCAACATGACAGCAGTAGCCAGCCTCACGACGTGGTTCGGTATCTGCGTCACCTATATTCGCTTCTATAGCGGCACCAAAGCGCAAGGGATCAATCGCAGGAACCTTCCATTCTATTCTCGCCTCCAACCGTTCGCCGCGTGGTATGGTGCCGTTTGGATCTTTATCATCTGTTTGGTATGGTTCTCATCTTCACTCTCGACCTTATGTAAATGCGGTTCTGATCTCATTCCAGATGATTGGTTGGAGCGTCTTTCTCAAGAACGATTGGAATATCACAACCTTTGTTACGGACTACCTTCCTTTCTTAATGTTCCCTCTCCTATACGTTGCAGCCGCGTTCTACTACCGTGTGTCGCCCGTCAAGCCGGAGGACATGGATTTCGTGAGCGATATTGCACAGATTGAGGCCGACGAGACCCCGGAGGAGCCACCCAAAAACGTAATGGAGGCTGTCTGGAAGTGGCTGGTGAGTGTCATGATGTCATCCCGTCTGCATCACGTCTCATTGTGACCAAGATGTGAAAGAAAGTGTGGGTGGGTCAGTACACGTATATACGTTACTACTTTGCCAATTCTTTGTGTTCAAAGAAAGTAACTATGAGACTCGGTTTGGAACCAGAGACTGCGTCGCACTCAATGTCAACGGCCATTTTAGGTGAGTTCAGGAGTTCACAACCCTTTCAACGCCGAAACCATCTTCGATTTTTCTTTTTTCCCGACTCCTTTCAAATGGGTACGTCCAAAATGTAAGTTTCAATATCATACACTCAATCGTGTCTCGTATGATGTATCCGGGACATTCGGCCGTTAGATGGGACAATACCCAGTTAGTTGAGCTACCAGAACTGTGAACCCGAGTCAGGAGTAGCCAGCATACATCATACCGAGTTCAGGGGGTCGAGGCAAAGAGTGCAACGGTAGCGCATGCTGCCATACAGGTACCGAGAGCCCCATTGCATGCAAGGATAGCAGAAGGAACGCCGACGACGGTCACCCCAAACGTGACGCCAGCAACGGCGTAGCAAGTGACCGCAAGGACATTACAACCTGGTGGACGGAGGCGAGGATGTGCGAGTGCATGTCGATGGCTTTGCCCAAAAACCGTGCAGCGCGACCCGCTCCTGGATCCCAAATGGTTACCTGGTTGCACCAGTACTCTGTTGATACATACATAAGAACCTACCAAAAATTTTAACGTGTGTTTAACGTATGATCTGCTCAGGAACGTGTATGTACCTACAGCTGTGTATTCACTGCCGCACTTCAAACAATTGATACTAATCTGTATTCCCGCACTCGCCCAGAGTCTACTTGTTAGCTGACTTTGTATGGTCAACGCTGGACGAAAGAGGTATTTATAATGTATACGCATGTACAAATTGTGACGACCATCGCGAATTACTCTTCCTCGAGGCGCCATGAACCTCAAACCCGTTATCTTCACACTCGCTGCCCCTATCGCTTTCGCGCCGGTCTCCAATGGCCTGTGCCAGACAGGTGAGCATAGCACCTATAACATCCCTAGCCCTGTACTCACACAGCCTCACGGCCCTCGCCTCCGTTCACTAGGCTGTACAGTTCTCGCTGTCACTTGCTATGCGACCGTCGGCTTCATATTCGGGGTGACTATCGTCGGCGCTCCCCCTGCCCTCATCGCATGCAACGCAGCTTTTGGTACCTGCATGGCGGCATGCGCCGTCACTGCACTTATTGACCCAGACTAACCCCCTCAACAACTCGGATGTGCCAATGCGTACGCGGTTTGCCAAGTACCGAATCTCACTCACAGTTTACGGCTAGCTTGTATGCTTGCTTTCGTTGGGTGTTACTTCCTTCTAGCAGTTGAATATCCCGAATCCGAGACACGATCGTGTTTCGTTTGTTGTATGAAAATATGCCTGTACGTACCCATGAAGCAATACTATACTTTCCGTGTGATGCATTGCATATATGCCTTGGAGATGATGTTAGCAGCTAGATTGTCTCCAGCACTCGCTATGGGCGATGGTAAAGCCTGACATTGCTCTATGTTCGCTAGTGACCGTGAAATACCACTGACTTGTCACTTAAGTAATGGAGAGGACGGCATGTTATACGGGGAAAAAGGAAATATTGAAAACGTGTCGGCGGTGACTCACCTAAAACGGCCGTTAAACGCAATTGAACGTTTGAACGGTGACGTTGAGGTACAACGCGGTCTTTGGTTCCAAATGGAGATCATCAACATGCACCGGCACTGTGTCAATGATTGAACACATAGTAGTAACGTAAGTTTACTGACCCACTCACAGTCCACTGCGCACTGAGGAAGGCGGTGGCCGGCGAAGGCCTAAGGCTCTGAAACTCGTGAAGTGTGTGCACACTATGATGTCCGCGTAAGCTCCACTTGCCCGAACTTCGCTTGCTGTGCATTACATAATAACCAACGATCTGCGCTCGACAAAAGAGGTAGTAAGTAACATTCAATGTGTACAACGTGTTTAAAGCTGTGAACACAAAGTCCCCACGCTTGCCCTTCACTTGCTGTGTGACGCTAACCGTTAGCGGCGATCTGCGCTGGACAAAAAAGGAGCTAGCGAACAAATATAAATCGCCACGACCCCACAACGACTGACTCTTCTCCATACCACCATGAACTTGAAATCTTTGACTGCACTTACTCTTGCTGCGTCGGCTGCGCCCCTTGTTTTTGCAGGGCCTCTTGCGTACGCTGCCTGCCAAACTGGTGAGCGTCGTCCTCACGACATGAATCTCTGTCTGTACTGACTGGCATCTTCGCCACCGTCGACCAGGATGCAATGGACTTGCGGTCGCTTGCTATACCGCAGCTGGCTTCACATTCGGGGTGCCACTGGCAGGCCTCGCTGCCGCTCCCGCTGCTATCGTTGGGTGCAACGTGGGTCTCGGTGCCTGCATGGCAACGTGCGCTACAGTTGGACTCTTTGCCCCCACCCCCTGAACTTGGTATGATGGTGCGCTTGCTGCTCTTGACTTGGGCTAACAGTTCTGGTTAGCTCGACTGGGTGTTCGGAGTTCCATCTGACGGCTGAATGTCCCGGATACGAGACATGATTGATTGTACGATAAAATGAGTACTTACTTACACTTTGTGCGTACCCATGTGGAAATTGGAGGGAATCGTTAAGTTTGTTACGTAAACTTGGGGTGCGCCGTAACACCTTACCGCCCTGAATATTATGTATACGTGCTGTGTGGGGATGTAAGAAGTAGAACACGCCGAGTCAATGGCATGTCCTGAAAAGGCAGTGATTGAATGTTGAACACTGCTGTAGCGGTTATCATAGAGGGCATGTTGGGCCCACGAGATGGGTTGTGGGCTGGCGATAAGAGAAGCCAGTAGAGCGTCTGTAGATATGATAGATAGGCAATCTAACTTTCAAGTTCGTTATCATCCAAGTGTACTCAGCCAAGGCATAATCAATGATCCCGTCTCCTTGCAGTCATCCATAATGATACAGACATGCTTGAGCATACGATAAGTTGAGTACCGGGTCCCAGTTACGTTTGGCGTGTGATCACATACACCTTGCATGAATCGAGACCCAGCATTCAATTATCCAGACGTCCAACTACGGGGAAGATGAAGATGATAATCATACCTAACGGTGGCGATTAGACAGGTAAGTTGTTGCAACACGAGTAATGTAATGGTGAAAGTTGAAAGTTGTGTACGTACAACGTGTAAAGCTCAGCCGTGAACACTCAAAGTCCCCACGCTTTTTCACTTGCTGTGCGACGCTAACCGTTAGCGGCGATCTGCGCTGGACAAAAAAGGAGCTGGCGAACGAATATAAGTACTAGTAAATCGCCACGACCTTACAACGACTGAATCTTCACCATACCACCATGAACTTGAAATCTTTGACTGCACTTACTCTCGCTGCATCGGCTGCGCCCCTTGTTTTCGCAGGGCCTCTTGCGTATGCTGTCTGCCAAACTGGTGAGTGTCGTCCTCACGACATGGATATATGTCTGTACTCACTGGCATCCTCACCCTCCGTCGACCAGGATGCAATGGCGTCGCAGTCGCTTGCTACACCGCAGCTGGGTTCACATGCCTGGTGCCACTGGTGGGCCTCATTGCCGCTCCTGCTGCCGCCGTTGCGTGCAGTGCGGGTCTCGGTACCTGCACGGCAGCATGCGGCGTTGTACTCTTTGCCCCCACCCCCTGAACTCGGTATGATGGTGCGCTTGCTGTTCTTGACTTGAGCTCACAGTCGTGGTTAGCTCAAGGGTGTTGTTCCATCTGACGGCTGAATGTCCCGGATACGAGACATGATTGTGTGTACAATAAAATGATTACTTACACTTGCGTTTGGCGTGTGATCACATACACCTTGCATGAATCAAGACCCAGCATTCAATCATCCAGACGTCCAACCACGGGGACAATGAAGATGATAGTAGGGTATGTGTAATAATAACGTATCACCAGGCGGCTCGAAAAGCATCTATGCCAGCACACTTTCTTTCACATCTTGGTCAAGGCGTGTGAGACGCGATGCAGACGAGACGATATTATGACACTCACTAGCGACTTCCAGACGGCGTCCAATACGTTTTTGGGTGGCTCTTCTGCCAGTAGGGTTTCGTCGGCCTCAATTTGTGCAATAACGAAATCCATGTCCTCCGGCTTGACTGGCGGCACACGGTAGTAGAATATGGCTCTGACCTATAGGGGAGGGAACAGAATGAAAGAGGTAGTCCGTAACAAATGTTGTGGTATTTCAGCCATCCTTGAGGCCTTGAGGCCTTGCCTCTAGCGCTCACTGTGGGGGATGGTAAAATATGTCGTCAACTCCACGTTCACTAGCGACCGATAAAGACCACTGACTTGAGCAAAGAGCGTGCGCAGCTTATTGTGCTGTTCCCATCCAAGCGTTCATTGGCAGGTGGGAGGTAGACTGGTGACCAGTCTAGGTGGGATGGGCGCGATGGAGGGCGCGAGCGCGCATGTCCGTGCGGGCGTTGAAGGGGATGCACGATGGCGTGCGTGCGCATAGGGCCGCGTCCTTGTTTACGCCGTGCGCCGCGTCACGGTTCCGTAAGTTGGAGTTGTTTAGGACTGCTTGGAAGTTGGAACTGGTCGCTAACCGAGTACCCTGAGTGATCTCTTTTTTTCAGGCTCGAATTCTGACTGGAGGAGAGGCCTATGTGAGTGCGGAAGATGGTAACGTTGCAAGGGCGAACAAGCACGCAACAGTCGCAGCACGCCGTTATTGCAATTGGAGAGGCAATATCATAAGTATGATGATCTGAGAGACGAGGACAGATTGAAGTCCCGCCTTTTGCCGAGTTATTTCTCTAATGCCAATCGAACTGAGATGAATAGGGGCTTCGGCCAAATAGCCAGTATGCCCCTATATAAGACGAACGAGCGACCATTGCCCGCTCATTGATTGGGCGTTTTTTTTCTTATCGTCATTCATCATGCATCACGCACGCCCTCTCCTGCTGGACCACTGCAGATCGTGTGTACATACACGTGTAAAGCTGTGAACATTATATGCACGTAATCCCCAGACTTGCCCCACTTACTATACGATGATCTGAGCCAGACAAAAAAGGGGCTGGTGAACGAATATATAAGTCGTTACTACGCACAACGACTGACTTTTCTCCACACCACCATGAACTTGAGATCGATCACTGCACTTACTCTTGCGGCGTCGGCCGCGCCCCTTGCTTTTGCAGGACCGCTTGCGTATGGTATCTGCCAAACTGGTGAGCGTCGTCGTCACGACGTGGATCCCTGGGGATGTACTCATACATCCTCGCCTTCGTCGACCAGGATGCAATGGCCTTGCAGTCGCTTGCTATGCTGCAGCCGGCTTCACATTCGGGGTGACCGTCGTTGGCGCTCCTGCTGCCATCATTGGGTGCAACGCGGGTCTCGGTACCTGCATGGCAGCGTGCGCTACCGTTGCACTCTTTGCCCCGACCCCCTGAACTCGGTATGATGTGCGCTCGCTACTATTGACTTGGGCTCACAGTTCTGGTAGCGCAACTTACTGGGCGTTGTCCCATCTAACGGCTGAATGTCCCGGATACGAGACATGATTGAGTGTATGATATTATGAGTACTTACATTTTGTATGTACCCATTTGAAAGGAGTCGAGATTGGACATGTTTCGGCGCTGAAAGGATTGTCAACTGTTGAAGACGCGGTCTGTTGGTCCAAACAGAGTCTCCTAGTTACCTTGTTTGAACACAGGAATTGGCAAAGTAGTAACGTATATAGGTGTACTAACTCAACTGGAAGCTTGAAGCTCATTGAAAGTGTGCCCCCACGCTTGCCATTCACTTGCTGTGAGCTACCCGATGATCTGCGCCGGGCAAAAGAGCGAGTGGCGAACGAATATATAAATCGCTACGAAATCGTTACAACACGGGTATGCGTAATACATGACAATGTATCACATCTTGGTCAAGACATATGAGACGTGATGCAGACGAGACGACACCATGACACTCACTAGCGACTTCCAGATAGCCTCCAACACGTTTTTGGGTGGCTCCTCTGGGGTCTCGTCGGCCTCAATCTGTGCAATATCACTCACGAAATCCATGTCCTCCGGCTTGACGGGCGGCACACGGTAGTAGAACGTGGCTCCGACGAATAGAAGAGGGAACAGGATGAAAGGAAGGTAGTCCGTAATAAAGGTTATGGTGTTCCAGTGGTTCTTGAGAAAAACGCTACAACCAATGAACTGGAATGAGATCAGAACCTCATTTAAGGTCGAGAGTGAAGATGAGAACTATACCAAACAGATGATACAAATCCAAACGGCCCCATACCACGCGGCGAACGGTTGGAGGCGAGAATAGTATGGAAGGCTCCTGCGATTGATCCCTTGCGCTTTCGTCCCGCTGTAGAAACGAATATAAGTTACGCAGATACCGAACCACGTCGTGAGGGCGGCGACTGATGTCATGTTGGAAAACCAGATGAAGACCCTTCCAGCACCTTTGGATACAGCCATGAATGCAAGTAGAGCAAACAGAGAGCAGAAGATGACCGAGACATAGGGAAGTCCAGACTTGGAGGTCCTTGCAAATATTTTCGGTGCGTTACCGACGATGGCCAAACCATCTATTTATCCGTACAGTTGGGTTAGTCGCTTAAATCAATGAACAGCACAAACCTCACAGAGAGCGCGCGAGGACGTGTAGAGGTCACTGGATGCGGCTGACCACGCAGAACTCAATAGACAGGCATTGATAATCTGTGGCGCAATGAATACCTGCGGTGATTTAGGTGTCATTACATACCGAGGGGAGATATTTGATTCCAGCATTCTGTATTGCTATGACGAATGGTGAAGCGGCGGTGCCGCTTGCGAGCACCAGTCGTGGGTGATTGGAAGGGACGAGTAGACCGATCACGAAAGTGCCCATAATGTAAAACAGGAGAATACGGACATATACTCGGCGAATTGCCCTGGGAAGATTACGACGAGGATTCTTGGTCTCTGCAGCTGCGATCTGGGAAAGTGAATAGACGGGGGCGGGATCGAGAGATTCAACTCACAGCAACGATTTCAGTGCCATTGAAAGAGAAAGCGGCGTTCTGAAGGCAAGCCCACCACCCAAGGAACCGGCCAGTTGCGCCTGAGATGCCTTTATATTGAACAAAGGGACCTGGGTTCTTCCAGTAGCGAAAACCGATACGATCGTGGTCGGGGCCACCTCCAAGGTCAAGGATAATACCCAATATGATGAGACCAGTGATAGTGAACACCTTGATGGAACTAGGCAATGTATTGGAGAGTGGGAACAATAAAGCATCGATCGATCACCCACGCGAACATAAACTCGGCCTCCCCATAGGCACCAGCGCCGAGCATGTTGATGGTGATGACGACAATCATACACATGAACACCCAAACTGCACTGTTGACATGCGGGTGCCAGTAATTTATCAGCAGAGCAGCAGCGGACAACTCGGCTGGAAAACGTATTCATGCGATCCCGTGACAGGAGAAAGAGAGCTAATACTTACCAGGCGCTAGGAATATAAGTCAGCCAGCGAAATTAGGATCAAACGAGGATCAAACGCACCAGAGATGGTCCAGTGGAACCAGTAATTCCAACCCATGGCAAATGATAACGCTGGATTCACAAAGCGATCTGCAAGCCTGATATGACCACCTGCGATGGGTAAATATGCGACCATTTCGCCCAACGATACCTTGCGGGGGACCGTCAGCGGGAGTACTTTGGAAGAAAGAACGACTTACCATGAC
>JBBPPB010000577.1:0-12421 GCA_038091755.1 Leccinum pallidistipes | reverse complement strand
CACTGACATGAACTCCGACTTCAAACTTAGATCATAGTCTCAGAGCGGAAGGACGAACGAAATGCTGGACTCGAGGTCGCCTTCTTCGCCACGCTTCCCCTTCTTTCCCTTGCGATCCTTGCTCCTCTGGGGTCGATAGACGTAATTGGGGTACATCTGCTCGTGTTCCTTCTTCTTCTCCTTGGCTAGCTCCTCCCAATACAGACGCTCCTCGGGTGAGATGGCCTTCCATTGTTGGCTGATCGTTTTGGATAGATCGGCCTGGCGCTGCTTCTTCGCTGGGCCATCGAGTACTACCTCCTCTTGGGCAGCCTGACGGTCTTCGCAACATTTTCTGCGGAACAGGATGAACGCGTTCTCGGGACGCTTGATGTAGTCGTCGTCGCCCTTTTTCGGTCTCCGCTCAATATCGCTACATATTGATGACTTGCGTCGTTTGTGCGGTGATGATGGCGTCGAGGGGAATGTCGACAGCGATGTCGTTGGCGTTGTCGAGAAGACGGATGTGGATGACGAGGTGGTATATGATGTGTCCAAAGGTGAGACGGGAGTGAGGGTACGGATGAGGGCAGGTTGTGAATCGCTGAGCGCGAGCTTCCGGAGATCTGGCTCAAATGGCGAAGCAGCTGGGGACGAGTAAGGACTGGTATAGGTTTGGTTGAAAGGAAAGGAGACGGCGCGCGGCGTCGGCGAAATGATGGCCAGGGTTGGCGGTTGAATGGTGTCCGCAATCACCTCAAGTGCTGGACACGGTGAGTGGTCAGATACTGATGCGGCGGCGACGACGAGCTGATCGGGAGGCAGGAGGACTCACATTGCGAGTGGGTATCGCGAGTGCGAAGAGCAGGCATGTTCGACGGCGAACAATGGCTGCTGGGTGAGCAAACTCGTTCGGGTAAGGGGAGGGATGGGAAGGGAAGCGGTAATTGCAGGAGGACCCTTGATAATAGAGGGATGGCTGGCGGGAACGAGGCAAGCTGACTGATGTCGTTGTCACACAGGCGCGATCGCAAAAACAATTGGCGAGTGGGGCACAAAAAGCGAAAGACAATACGGACTTCTCGTTATATACCAGTACGTTCAAGCCGGACGAAACTGGCTTGAACCTAAACCTTGGAAAGGTATGGCAGCAGGGGTATATTACCGCAATTGGAAGAGAAGACCCGGATTGGTGAGACAATGAAGGTGCACGAGAGATGACGCTTATCAAATCGATACCCATCCTTTGTGCTTGAGACCCGTTTTCGTGTCCATTCCGTGTACAAATACCGGACAAACACATTTCTTATTGTCATTTCGCCGTTTTTGCCACTTCTTCGGCCGGCGAAATTCCCAAGATAATCATTCCGACGTCTTCCCCCAATTTCGCTAAAAATTCCGTATTTTTTCCGACCTCCTTATCTGCAAAATCCAGATCCTGACTCGTTAAGCTTGCCTGATACACGTAATATCTTCCATTGGCCGCACCTCTCTTCCCGCGGCAAGACGGCTGTGGTTCGACAAGAACCAGTCTCCGCCGACGCACGGCACCGCTTACTCGGATCGCTGAGCCCGATTCTGTTCTGAGGACCACCCTTTTGGTTCCTTCCGTCCGAATCACCTTCGCTCCCCTCTCCCCAGCTTCGCTCCAGTTGCACTTTCAACCTTCCTCGTTTGGAACTTTGGGCCCGGCAGTCTGTCTCTGCTGTCCCATTTTGGTTCGACGACGTTCATGGCGTATGCCCCCCACTCTATCATGCCCCGGTCCAACATATCCGTTATCCGCGTCTCCTCACGTAGCAGTGTGGCTGTGGGGGCGCAAAACGCGATTTACCTCGCAGTCCCAAATGCCTATCGTACCGTAGGTGATGATGTGGGTGTGTCACTCCTTTCCAGACAGCTGCCGTGTATACATTCGCTGTACCATCTATTTCCATCCATCTTCGCGTCGCGTCGTACTCTGAGCCGGGCCGATACTCCCAAAATTCCCCTTTGTGAACTCGGCATTGACGAGATCAATTCAATGTGTCGCACAGCCAGCAAGTTGGGCACGGGGCATCGACGTCATCAGGGGTCGGTTGTGGCTTTGTGGCATTGTCGGTTGCAGCGGAACTTCAGCACTTCAAGAATATTTCGCATGAATATCCCGGGTGATGATGCATGAGTGCCGGCGATGGGTGATTGGCATCACCGTCCCATAGACTACACAGGAACTTCCCCAGACTCCACTGTCACGATGGTCCGTTCATCTCGCTAACGGTAGAGTGACGCCATCATCACCAGGTGCATATGGCCATATGGCTGTTGTTTCCCTTCGACAGCTTTTCCCTTTTCTTCTACCTCCGACACGCACGGAACAAGGTTCGTAGGTGCGTGTGTTGCTCCAGTATTTCTATTCTATTGGATGGGGAAAAGCAAACTGGCTCCGGTTGGGCTCCGCGTATGATTGTATGTACGTGGCGGATGCTGACGCGAAGCTCTCTGACGCCCACCGCATAATTGAATTTGAGACTCCTTGCCCCTTGTCCCTCGAATTCCATGATATCATGCATGTTCCGTGCCAGAACGGTGAACCACGCCGCGGACGATTCTCCGTTGATTCCCAAGACGTTCGGTTGTCTGCCCTCCCGGAGAAAAGTGCGGAAGAATACATATGGGCAAAACTGACGGTGTGGGAGTTTGACCGTGGGCGGTGGATGTCGTAAGCCGGGTGGAAGAGGATCAGGCCGACTTGGCCCTGCAGAAGGGCCACCTTTGTATGTCATGATGCATCTTCGCCGGGTGATGGTAGCAGTATGATACTAGATTACATCCCGCCGCAGTCCAAATAGCAAGAGAATGGAGTCTGTTGCAGGAAGAGCCGCTCTCCTTCAGCTCTCCGTACAAGAAAAAGTCTAAATGTGCGTATCTGTCAAAAGTTCAACCCCCTTGATCGGAACAAAGCCGGAGGACGTTATTTTAAACGAGCCACCAATGAATGCCATGCCGCCGCATCAATGATGCCGTTGCGCCCGCTGAAGTTCTCAGCCACGGGAGCTCGGGCGTCCCGGGATGTCCGGGGAAGAATGAACGGATCATGTTCACACTGATACTATCTATACTATACAGAAATTTTAGCCCTAGTCACATACCATATACTGTTTGTGTCTATGACCTGCCTCGGTTGAGTCGGACGTAGTATGGATGGTTCAAAAGCTCAGGTCCGAACTCAACTTGAAATGAGTCGGAACTTATTCTCAACAGGGGTAATGGTGCTTTCACCGTTCTCGAGTTCGAATCTGCGCCCTTCTCTCAGTCCTTTGCAACAGACCATTATCACAGGTATTTGGATGATGGGGATCTAAATTTGAAACATGCAAAATCCCTCTTGTTATGCATCGTTACGTACAGCATCTGACGCACTTTATAACATTGTATGGAACTTGGATCGGCCAGGATCGCGATGCGACATGGCTCTACATCGCGTCCAGCTGTAGAAAGTGACAGGTAAGGAAAGGAGACAAAAACAGAGAGAGACAGGAGAGATCATAGTGACGTTTCCAAACGAACAGACTCGCACGGTGCGAGTCGCACCTTAGGTCCTCCACTGCGACCGCGGATGAATGATCGATCGAAAAGTCAAACAACAGGGGGCGCAACCCGACGCGCAAGGTGCTGACTATGACTCCCGATGGAACAGACACGAACGAATTCGAGGCCGGCCGGGTCACGTCCGATTGAAGTGTGCTCAGATCATGCGTCGCTAAGCTGAAACGCTCGACAAGGGCAGTTCAGGCTTGCTGCAGGCCTGAGAGAACAGATGACTGACCTTCCACGGCGACTCCGGGGAAGTGATATTAGCATCGCACGCCCGCCCAGGAGGGAGTTAGGGTCATCGTCACTAAAATCTCGACGTACCAATGACGATTTCCCCAGAAACGCAGTCGGTTCAATACATGGGGTGTTGAACGCGTTATCCCAGCCCATCCCGCCCAACTTGCCTGATCGAGAGAGGCGAAACGATTGGGGGTGGTTCAAACCATATTTGGAACATCAGCGAGGTGACCGGAGAAGATTCGATGGACGCATAAACGCCGCGTGCCACGAGGCTCTTTAACCCCCCTTCAAGTTCCCCGGTTCAGCCGCATCCGAGTTCGCCATTACCAGCGGCAGACGTGGGTCTCCTGGCGGTGCACTGTGCGTGTGGAAGAGCCTCAACCCTGTCGATCGATTGGACGGACGGAGGCGCAGTGATAACCCGAGTCCCAGGCCAGGGAAACCCAGACATGCGGGCTCGAGCCTTAAGCTTGAGGGGGACATATGTCAAATGACGTGGTGGACTGA
This sequence comes from Leccinum pallidistipes, assembly GCA_038091755.1. Classification (NCBI taxonomy): domain Eukaryota; kingdom Fungi; phylum Basidiomycota; class Agaricomycetes; order Boletales; family Boletaceae; genus Leccinum; species Leccinum pallidistipes. Next base: position 8,119 of record JBBPPB010000577.1, on the reverse strand, counting down.
ATGCGGAAAACCCAAACCAAACCGTGAATGAAGGGTACGCCGGCATCAGTCACGTTCGGGGATTTCCCTCGGACGAACGGAACTACCGAAATGGGCCCGCGCCCTTCCCTTGGTGAAAACGCATGTGGCGTGGGGCGGGATGTGCTGCGGTGGGAGGAGGGCGAGGCGGGTGAGGGAGGGAGAGCGGTCCACTCGCGGCCACGCTCGAGACACGTGTGGAGGTCCCTTTCTGCCTGCTTATTCCGTATCTGCGATAGCTCGATCGCGATCATATGATTCAGCGAGTCATGCAAAGTCATACCGTTAACCAAAATCATACCATAGTAACTGCGTATCAGTGGTCGTGGTAATACGGCGAGGGAAATGAGGAAGCATTCATTTCCCCACTGGTGGTCGAGCGATCGTGATGCGGCGCAATCCGAGTCCAGCCAACCACGACTTGCAATTGTACATGCCCAGCGGCTGAGCCTTCGGTGATAACGCGTGAATGATAACATCGATATCATGGACCTGACATGCTCCATGTACAGTTACTTTGGCGTGTGGACGGTGTATGGTTTTTAAAGTCAACCAAGCCTCGTGTCGGTCCTCTTCCTTGATCGTGGGTAAGCCGCACGTCAGGAATTTCAAAAAAAAAAGTAATGGGCCCGCACAGAGCGAGAATGAGATACAGTGACCAGTCGACCTCTCAGTCAGTGACTCACTGACTGACTCAAAGTAGAAAATGTGGAAGCCCAAGCTGGCCGCGGTAGCATCCTCAGCACCATGGCAACCCCCTCCCCAAACTTTGGGTCCAACGGTCCTGACTCGAAAGAAGATACTTAGATTCCAGGCTCGTTCGTTTCCTTCGGGGATGGGCTGCGGTTCAAGATCAATTGAAAATATTCGAACCAGCATCAAACCGGATGTGAGACGAATTATCACTTGTCCCGACGATGACCATTTCCGAATCTCCATGATTGTTTGTCTTGCCTTGATCTATTCAATTCATGGCTGGGACTTCTTCGAGTCACGATGAACGGGACAAGTTATCTTGGGCCGATCAGACCAGAATTCGAACTGGGCCGGCGGGCGGAGGCAGAAGACGCGGGCGTTTCTACGGCTATATCACAACCTCTGACCAGTGACGTATGCATTATCTTAATGGATTGTGCCTTGTGCGTACAATGACGAAGGGGCGAACAGATAGTCAAAACCGGCGAACAATGGGGTCAGGGCTTCGAGTTCAAGCATGATCAAGCACATGAGGTATCATCGCGGGCTGATCGGGTAAAAACGCGCGGGACCATGGATATTATTATTTCCATTATTTAACAACTTGAACAAGGGCGAGAATTCGACGCGCAACTGCTGACAGGGGATGGTGGCACCTGTATCACATATACCAGTGCAAGACTGACATTTGAATGTCTGAGAAGTGAAACGTTTCTGAGTGAGTCAGAGCATGCTTATTCATGTCGGCATTCACCGGAACGCACCAAGAAGTGCGATTAAACTCAACTGTGAACGAGTCACCCTGGGGTTCACGGGCGATAGAAGAATCGAGCATGAACAATGAAATGAGTAAAGGCTTCTTTGAGCCACCGCATGGTTGATATGACTCGAAATACCTTATCAGCTTGATTAGTACGTACATTGACGCTCCACGGAAAGTCGATAGATAAATTTCACGAAGTCTTGGAAAACGGGAAAGGACGAAACGCCTCCATTTGGAATCCTGAAAGTCGACAGCATTTAGTTAGTGAGTTCACAGGTTTGAGCCGAACGCACTTGGTCTTGAAGCGGGCTAGCAGCACGCCGAAAATCGATTAAGAGATATGGTATTAATATCTGCCCAGAGCGAGCAGGCAGACGAATGGTAATGAAGGTGCCAGTCCAGCCGCACGTGCCGCAGCGCTGTCGAAATGACAAATTGAACAAGATCAAAGTGCGACGACACAGGCCCGTCGCCTGAGAGTTCACCATCGGCAAGCGTTTGACGCGGATTGTTACAGTAGAAACACTGCGCGAGTCACGTCCGCAGAGATCTACGATCGGCTGAGGCCGGTGCGAGCCAGGTTCGGTAGTAACTTCCACGGAGGACACATTCGCAACCAGTTTGATCAGGATTTCATATGATGCGAATGTGTGGTGATAGAAATTCAGGGTTAGTATCATTTGCGACTTTCCATTGCGTCGCGAGCGTCCACTATGACTTGATAGAGCGAACAATGCGAGATCGAGTAGTTTGAAAGGGGACAGGAAGCCCAGAACCGCATCCAAGAGATCTAATTCGGATACTTTGCGCCACATTGGAGGTGAAGAGACAGGAGCCAACTTACCCCCGCCAGTGGTGGTGCCACAACCTGATCGCTAATTGTTCCAATCTCCGTGAGGAGTGGGTACTGCATCCTTCAAGTGCGACGGGTTCTCGGACACACGGAACCTTTTCCGCAGTCGAGCGATCCGGGTGAGCACGTGGCATCGCGAGCGCGAAAAATGGAGCCCGGCTTACCCGAACTCGCGCTGACGGGTCCTTCTTCACCGCATCAGTGATTTCGCCAGTCAAGGATTGGAGTTATCATAGAATGCGGGACTACAGCGTAGCCGCATCTTCTAGTCGCAAAAATGAACACGTCGCTAGCGCTGCGAAGTTCTGATTTGAGTAGGCTGAATAGAATTCAACCCCTACTTACCCATCTATGATCCGGCCGACGAACTTCCCGCGCCAGAGCTTCGAATCAGTCGATTGATGATATCAATCGCAGGGTTGACGAACGGACGGTAGGTTTGCTCGCACTTACGGGAAGGAATGGAGGGATCCTTCGGCCCAGAAGGCCGAACCATATTGCAAGTTTCGCACCTGACAAGGTACCCGTGTGCTTACCACGGATTCCCAGCAAGTCATCTTGAAAGGATCATGGTACGGTGCCATCCAGACTTCAGACTGCAAGCTCCATTCATGACTAAGCGAATCAAACTGACTCCATTACTCTTGTACGGTCTTCAACTGACCACACCCTCGGAATGCAACCCGGCCAACGGTCCCCTTTCTTCTCGTGTTGAGTCTTCACTTTGGCGATTCCATACTCGACTAGTCCCAGCGGCCCAGCCTGAGCACAGTACCAACCGGCTTGAGCAAAGCGACTCAGGTTTTTTTTGCCGCGCTTGACCCTTACTCGCATGCGCCTGCTGTCACTGTACGAACTGCATTCTGAAATGGATCGCAATATTCGAGCGTCGTTCCGACGGAACCTGGCGAGTGATAATGTATGTTTCGTTAACTTTCTCGCGAGACAAATTGAGAAGCTCTGGCAGCCTACTAGACACGCACCTGGCAGAATGCGAAGCAATTATATGGTCAAGGTGGTTCGTAACTCGGCTCGGCAGCGGCCGACAGTCGGCTCCGCTCAGCCAGCCAACCAAGGTTATATACATACTCGCTGTTACTTGCCCGCCGCCCAATGTTACACGTGTAACGTCAGCGACGCTCTTTCCGAATCAGACACGGCATTCATTTCTGGGAACACTGGTGCGAATGCGACGCTTCTCTGACAGCAGGCGGGCTTCCTGATTTACACAACTTCCTGGCGAGTTTTCTCAGCCAAGACTGCTTCATTCCTGATGAAGTTTGGTATTCGGAGGTCGCTCGCGCCAAACATTTCACGTGTAACGTCAACGACGTTTCTTCTCATGAGTGATGGCGTCCACTTCTGGTATTAGTGGTGAATGTCATGCGCTTCTCTGACAAGTTGGCTGGTCATGTCTTTCCCAGGTTCGCCGAGATCCCGCCGCTAAACGTTACACGTGTAACGTCGTCGACGTTCTCGTTATGGGACATGGCATCTACTTTTGCTCTTGATGGTGAACACGACCCTTCTTTGCTCAGGCTGGGCGAGATCCCACCGCCATTTCCTCGTCATGCCCGATCCGGGCTTATAGATATTCACACCGTTCGGGGCTGCCCGACGTTACACGTGTAACGTCAACGACGCCCCCGTTGTCGGATATAGTATCCAGTTCTGGAGCCAATGGCGAATACGACGCCCTCTCCCTAAGGGCGGGGCAGTTGCATATTCCTCGGGCTTGCCGAGATTGTGCCACACACATGCTTCCTTCTGGCTGACTCCCTCAATGAGTCTATGCCCCCGATATGGCCGCTTCCTTCTCACTATCAGGACCAATGCAGGGTCGTTCCCTCGTCGTTTCACATGTCTCGCAGTCAGAGTTTCTAAGGTAATTGGTCACGGCGAAGTCAGCACGAAAATGCTTTGAGTGCAGATTCATCATACGAAGAATAAAAGACATCAATTTTCTGGATCAGTTGCAATTCCGCTCGCCTTCCGTACGGATGGTAGTCTTTCATCATACACTTGATACATTGAGTCATCGTCTTTTACAGTTGAAATCCTGAAACTTGGCTCGACATACCGATATCCTCGGAAATTGCCACTCCTGTTCTCGCATCGATACGATTTATTTGGTGATCAAGTCACATGTACCATTCTGAGCAGATCATCACTTCCACAGGGACGAGTCAGTTATCATTGGCACAATCCATCACAGGCCAAGGTTTAGAGAGCCACAAGGAGCGAGCGTATCACATGCATGTAAGTACATACACATTTCAGGTGCCTCAACGATCATCATTATTGGATTAATTTACCTGGTATGTCTGTTCAGACGTGTAATGATAATGACGGGGAGCTCGTCGGACCTTGTGACACACAAGTTACATGTCATCGTACCATTGTTTCGGTTCGTTAACACCCGATTTAGTACCATCGGTGGCCGATGGAACATATCCGAAACAAGGGACCAAGCCATAAGTGGGAACTTTGCCGTCGAGGACAGAAAATGAAAGATAGGTATGTAATTCACATTCGTTCCCAGGTCAGATCTGAGGCCTGGAACGGCTTACCGCCACGGTCTAGCCAGTGTCAGATGCGGAAAAGGACCCTCCCTTTCCACCACATACACACATGCACACAGTGACTTCTAGTCCCATCTTGATGGTTGTCAAGTCGACGGATGAATCCGATGACTAACGGGTCAGAAGACTGCATCTTATCAGCTGGAACGAGATTCTGGGGACGGTCCAGTGCACCTTTGCAAAGTTCCGGATACCAAGACGACCCTTACCCGCTACTGGCATGAATGATCGAGTCTAGAAGTGAAGTTTAGCTGGAGACGTTGGGCAGTTGCACTGCCAGTGGAGTTTAATCTGTCCACAACCGGAGATCGAGAGCGCTGAGGTTGTGCCCTACGCGACTCGTCGGCAAGGGTTATTGTTGCACAACTAGCATGGTAAGCCTCCAGCTGATTAGTACCAATTGACATGGTTGCTTGGCAATACAGCACGATTATGCGACGACTATTGTCCGGAACAGTGTCTAGACAAAGAGGACAAACTTTGAAGCTCGTAGCCAGTCCTCGGTGGTGCCAGGGGTCCTGGCGCAGTCACATCACCAACTCGGTCCGGCTTGTCGTGCTCAACCTACCATGATGCGGCAAGCACTCAGAGTGTTTTAACAGATTGACATGGTTGCTTGGCAATACAGCACGATTATGCGACGACTTTTGTCCGGAACAGTCTCAAGACAAAAAGATGACAAACTTTGAAGTGGTGGTGACAGGAATCCTGGCGCAGTCACATCACCAACTCGGTCCGGCTTGCCGTGGTCAGCCTAATAATTACGATGCGGCAAGCACTCAGAGTGTTTTAACAGGTTTACATATACAGGATTCACCGGATTTCGGAAATGATCGATCATGTTTGTCTCCACCGTTGTTTACTGTAACACAACAGTTGAAGCGGGGAGGCACCACGCCGGCGACTCACCAACATGACAGTCGCCACTTTTGACGAACTCAGGTGTTGCACTGGAACCCACAGTTGATGCTCGCCAATAGTGACAGCTTGTCCCCACCTTCTCCATCCGTCCATGAAGGTGAGCTTCTCGCTTAGCACGATCCGGGGACCCGCCAGCTCCTGGACCTCCATAACCAACCCGAATTATTGAATTTTGAAATTCCGCAACAGCAAAGACGACCTCGACGGGTGGGCACACTCCGAACGTAGTTGACTCGTTCATTGAAAGAACACTATTCCAGAATATCCTCGTCCGTCAAAAAATGTGCCCGCCAAACGCTCACAACAGGGTACCTCTTCAAGGAGCCAACTCGAGAAGGTGGCACAAGCGGGCAGAACGGGCGTTCGCGAATGCCATGCGTTTAGGTGATCTCATAAGCCTCGTGGCTAAGGTGATGCGCATTGCGCAGGTCTCCATGGCGTCGACCTGAATACAAATGCGTCGTCTGCCGCTGGGTGGATCATGGGACCGCGTTAGCGTGGGCAGACTCGTTTGAAGTTCAGGATCTCACCGGTGCTCAAGTATGGTTTGCATTTGTTTTCTCGAATGTATTCGCCGTGGGGGTCTCGTTCACTAATGAGTTGGCTGAAGGAGCAGTGAATTGTCACCGCATTCAGTTTCTGCCATAGCTATCTCGTTGTCTGTTCATTATCTCTGTCCACGGCAGGACCAGCCTAGTCAGAATGGGAAACCAGCGATGGCACATATTACTTCAGGTGAGGCCGGAAGCACTGCTAACCAGTGGTGGAATCTAGTAGACCCTGTGTCGAAGCTTGTGCTAGTTTCTTCACAGATATAGTTCGAACGGTCCTTGTCTATTCCACAATGGTTAGTGCGTTGCCATGTAATGTTTCGTGACGACAAGCCTCTCCAGGTGCTCTTGCACACAACCGGTAGTCGAATGGGTACGTCTCAGCGACATAGAAACTGTGGCTTTCCTGTGACAAACCCATCATTTGACACCCATCTTGGATGACTCTGAATCAATCTTCTCACGAGTCTGAATAAAGCAAGGAGCACCATCGTGATCCCGTCTGCAGTAGGAGTTTTCTGGGAGCAGACGAAGGCAAGAGTCTCACTGGAGCCCAGATTGACTTTGGATACTCCGAGGCAACACTGGCATTCTGACAGACAAACGATGTCTTGGGATATCCATAAGTCGCAGAGCTTGCTCTGGAGAGAATATACCGCCTACGTGGCCCGCCTCATCAGAGAGTCACAGAGTATGGCTCTGATATATTCCTCTTTTCCAAATCGACGATCAAACCAGTATTGATTTCTTGAAAAATGATGGCCTGGATCCATAGATAGCGGTCAGCAATGCGAGGTGGGCTGCATATCCAAAATTGAATCGAACTCGGCATTGCGTACCAGTGGCTCACAGATGCGGCTGAATGGAGAACGAAATGTCCATCATCTTGAACGTCATGAAGATATCTGTTGGGTTACTGAATTCCATGCCATTACTACTAACATCTTCGTTTGTGCATATGAGTGATTCTGAACTGCTGACTTTTGTTCTGCATTGAAAACACGAATATGCTTGCTCAACATCGCAGTTCATGTAGATGGCCATATGGCATAGACAAATCCAGCGTGACCTGATATTTCGGGAAATATTGGAAGTTATGATATGTGCCACGTTTCCGTAATTCGATCAGAGTATGGGGTAGACGCCTGAGCGTGAACTTTGTGCGAGAGGACTGACGAGAATTGGCAGATGAGATGTGGTGGGGCGAAGCCTATGAAGTTGGCAAGACTGGCTTGACTCGGAACCTCGGACATGTCGGGACACGTAGCTTGTCATTGTTTGGTCTAATAATAGACTTCCAAGTTCCAACAGATAACATCCACGGGTCAGTCTGAAGTTAGTTGGAAGTTAGCGTTCAAAACAAAACTCTCACTATGAGCCCGTGCTGTAACAAAGCCTCCGTAGACGAGTCGTCATTCCTGATCGACGTCGTGAACGAAACATACAGCAAGCAAGCACGGGAAGGTGCCGATAGAACCTGTACGTGAACCGTTCTGCTGGGCGTTTGTCAAAGTTGCGTCAAGCTCATGATCCCTGCTGCTAGATGCCGAACATGTCGCCACCGCATTCGGATACGCTGCGGAGGACCTGCGGTCGGTCCCAGCTGGCGCGCATATGGGACTATCCTGCGGAAATCCCGTCGCGAGGGCGTCGATAAAGGAGGTAGAGATCTTATCTCAGTCATTGTTACTGCCAATGTATTATGCCCACAGGGAGAGACGGTCATCGATCTCGG
>JBBPPB010000576.1:0-12436 GCA_038091755.1 Leccinum pallidistipes | reverse complement strand
GGGTCATAATTTGAGCATGTTCGATACGGGGACGTCGTTCCGCTGCACTGCCATGTTCCGAATGAGATAGGACATCTTCGAAAATGTCGAGTACAACGTGATTGGCGCGGTCGCCGATGCAGTGGATGTTCTATGCAGATGGCTTGAACACATCCAGAACATGGACTGCACAAGAAACGTACCACTTGCCAACCATCTTCCCAGAACTGTTTCACGAAAGCTGACAATGTTTGTGGTTGTATGAGCATGAGTCCGTTAGTTGATGGATCGTCGGAGTACTGCTCTCTAAGTCAGAAAACGAGTTTGTATGATTAAATACGACACGAACAGGTTCTAACAGAGCTGCTCCAAAAGAGCCAAGTGCACCTTGATTTCAATCGAGTTAGTCCAACGGGTCTATGAAACATTCAGACAGACAAACCGTCAGTGACAAGCTTGACGCTACGAAGATTGAGACGCTCCGCAACGCCGAAGTCAACGAGACGAGTTAGGTTTTTACCCCAGTATTCATCAGATTCGATGTTGCCCATGAGGAAGAGCCGGAGCTACGGGAATTTTAGTCGTATACGCGAGCTTGGGCAAACAACCACGTACGGGGAGTTTCCGAGTTGAAGCATACCTTGGCGTACGTCAGCTCATGCGGGGTCAGATATGGCAAGAACATACTCTTGATAAAATTCGATCTCGTGAGGTGCTGTCTGGGCATCGTGGATGGAGGTCAAGCCAACAGCATGCGCATCCCTCACGGTTCTGTCAAAGTAGTCGCTCAACTGATCTTTGGACGGGGCTGGAACTGGCACGATGCTCATCGCGTTGTCGACGAATATTCCTGGAACTCATGAGCGATCTCAATACACGGGCTCACTACGAGTCTGTTTTACCTGTAGGTTTTCCAGAAGAGTCGCGCACAATTAAACCACCGTCCACCTGGTGAGGTAGGTCGCCCATGAGTCGCAACACGCGGTTGGAAACCCATGCTGCATGCCCATCGACACGGTCCAGGTAAATTCGACGACCCCGAAGCAGAGACTCGGAATCCAAGTCATCCTGTGCCATGTCAGGAAAGCAAGTCCGACGAGGAGGAAAGCCACGGACAGCAGTAGGATATTGGACATCCGGCCATAGATTCTGATCCCATCCCATACCCACGATCCAGCGGGATGGATCGGCCAGAATGTCGGAGCGTGACTTGACATGGTCAACGACGCGTTGCAATACCTCTGCGCTCGTTGAGCCTGTGTCGGAAAGGGCAAACTTGGATGGAGGCAAATACCTTGTTTTGACATACAACCGGTGAGGTCGAGGTTCATTGCCTTGCCGTAGAGTTGCACGTGGGCATGTGCATCTGTCAACGGTTGGCGGAATGATTGGCGGGATATACATCAGACCTCTTACCTGCGAGACCCGGAACAATGATGCTGTCGTTTTCAACGAATGAGACGGGTAGCGAATGTTGCCAAAAGTTGAGTGGCCATGTCAGTTGAAAGTTGGCGAGAAGGCTTGGGGTATGGCGCCTGTGCCAACGAGCCTTGATGTCCGCTGCCACGCCTGTCTGGGAGTAGAAAAAGGGAGATGGATTAGCACTCACCTAAGTGGCCGACGTCTGCAATGGTGGTGTTGCTGACGACGATGCACTCGACGTTGGGACGTGCAGCATCGACAGTATAAATTTTCTCGCCTCGAGCGCAGACTGCATAATCGTCTGAAGAAGAAACACGCGCTACGGCCAGCACGACGCCGAGAGCGAGCAACGAGGCAACTTGGAGTGCCCGCCAGCCTGAGTGGCCAGATGAGCTGTCGGGGGTCTTTTTGGTGTCAGACATGACCAAAATTAGAGAATCAGGCGTGTTCGTCGACTCTGCCAGCACCTTGCACGTAATAAAGATGGAACCGACGTCGGAACACCACAAGAAGACGCTCTACGCGAAGCGCTCGTTTGGAAAGTATCCACATCCAGTAGACTCACCCACCTACGACGCGCAAGTTAACTTGTCTTCCATCCGCGATCCCTTCACTAACTAACCCTCAATGTAGCTCAGAAGAAGACAACGATCCCTTGACAGACGACGGCGCATCAGCCGTCTCCGTCCCCTTCTCCGCACGCGCAGCCCGCGTCCAGAATGTCCCCCACACCACCACAAAGTCATCTCGCACGAGGCACCAGCTCGCCTCGAGCTTGCTCTCCGACGACGGCACCGACTCCCAGACCTACGACGGCGACGTCGAGTCCAGCATCATCGCCGGAGCGGGCCAGCATCAGTCCTCCAAAGGATTCCTCTACCCCACAAGCTTGCACCGCGCCTCCTCCAACTCGACCCTGACTTCTCAGCTCGACGGAAACACACCATCACCTTCTACGTCTAGGCACGCGACCCCGCCGCCAACTGCGCAGCCGGTCTTGGCGCTGGATGCGCCCGTTCCCGCCTCCAACCCAGCTGATCTCACTCCCGAGGACATACAGGCTTTTGTCCAGAGCACCATCAAGGGGGAGCACCCTCGGCCATACCGCATCAATCCTCCACCCACAGACAGACCGGTGCGCATATACGCAGACGGTGAGACTTGATCGTGATCCTTGGTTCAATGCTGAGTGCTGAGCCGACACGTCAGGGGCATTCGATCTCTTCCACTATGGGTGCGGTTCACTCCGCTTTTGCCCCACATGTTCGTTGTCTGACTCTGAGCGCACGTTAGCCATGCCTTGCAGCTTCGACAGTCCAAGTTATCTTTCCCCAATGTACATCTCATCGCTGGCGTGCACGCTGACAAGGACCTCGTTGCACACAAGGCTGGCTGCATCATGAGCGGCCTAGAACGGTCAGTCGTTCAAACAGACTGTCCTTGTACCGCTGACGTCATTTAGATGCGAGACCGTCCGACATTGTCGCTGGGTTGACGAGGTCATTCCGGACTGCCCTTGGATCATAGATGGCGCGTTTCTGGACGAGTGGAAGATCGATTATGTTACACACGACGAGGAAGCCTCGGCGGGACACGACGATATCTTTGGGATAGCGAAACAAAGGGGTAAGATCGTGTCTCTTGGAATGACCAGCTCGGCTGACAGACGATGTCTAGGCCAGTTTATACCGACTCGTCGCACACCTGGCATTTCGACTTCTGATTTGTTGGAGCGTATTATTTCCGGTTATCGCAAACGGGACTTTGACGATAAATTGGAAAAGATCGGACGTGCAGAACGCAAGATCCAAGGCTCGGATTTCGGGGACATGAGTTGAACTTTATCAAGTAATGTGTCAATAGTTCTTGATCAGTGAAGAGAATAGATTTCACTGTGACAGATGGTAGATCTGTGTTTTACCAGACCGACACATCATGCATCATGTTTCGAGGGAGGTGCACCTGTCAGAGTGTTACTCAAAGTTGCTGCAGCGGGATTTCTCTTCGAGTGTATTGTCTCTGGCAGCTATCGACCTGTGGACCGTGGTTGGTACAAAGTGCTATAACTTTCATCAAGATCGGCGTACTCTGGACGTGCAAATGCAGTTTTAAAAAAAATCGTGACGGGCAGGAGAGGATAGTCAAGATTCGCATTGCATAAAAAGGAAAGCAACAAAGAAGAGAAGAAAACGGAATAAATAATCGAGGTAACAAACGCGAAGCCTCCAGATACATGACTGCCGATCGAATCTATACAATCCAATCTTAGAAGTAGACTAGACTCGAAGGTGTGGACGGTTCAGAACGGCAAGAGGGAGCTCGCGCCGCGAAGGGCGATTTGTCCGCCGAACCGGAGGGTCTGGGTGCCACCAGGAAAGTAGGCGAGGACGTAGGAGAGGAGGGCGACGACTTGGACGACGCCGGCCAATAGCGAGCCTATCTGTGACTGTGCCTGCAGTAGCGGTACGAACAATGAAGCGTCAGGAATAAGGCGAGAGTGAAAAAGCGTGGACTTACCCCGAGTGCAAAGTAGAGGGTGAGACCGAGGCTGGAGAGGTAGACAGCCGAGAACGGCAGGCGTTCTCTGGACACCAGGTGTTTAATGTGATTTATCGGTCCGACGAGCACTGAGAAGCTGGGGTTTCAGTTAGTTTCGGTTGAGGTTCGGACATAAGGTCGAGGTTATGTGGAGATTTGCAAGGGAAGGAAAGAGGACGGTTAGGAATGAGTTAGTCGAGCGAACACAGAGACTTGCCCGATCATGACAAGGAGGCTTCCCATGCTAGCGAAAAAAAAAAGGCTGAGATTCGGCGCAAGGGTTTCAGAACAAGGGGGGCGAGGGCGAACCTGAACGCAAGCGCAAACTTGGCTGGACGGATGGGGAGCCATGGGAGCCCGAGAAAGGCGAAGAAGAAGCAAACGCAGGCGCCGACGAGGCATGCGCCGAACCCGAGCAGTCTGGGGAGGACACGCGTTGGCGGGAGTAAATGCCAGAGTCAGCAGGGGAGACACCGGGTTAGACAATCCGAATTCTGCCGAGGAACGTACCTCTCCCATCTAGAGAGCGCGAACCAAGCCTCGTCTTCGTTGGAGCGTTCGCTCGATCGGAGGGGAACGTAGTCGCCTGAGACGGCGTTGTAGAAGCGGGAGAACGGGTTCAAGGGTTGTTGGGCGGGCTGGGCGGCGGCGCGGTCAGAGTCGTCGGTGACGCCTTGAGTCCAGCGAAACTGGGAGAGGTTAGATCGAAAGTTTTGTTCGGTCGACGGAGGAGACATCGCAGACGTTCGTTGCGGGTAATTTAGTGCTGCGTTCCGTAGTACTATTAGGATGGGAAATAGATACTATAAAGGTAACTAGACCTTGTCTCCCCTCGTCCGAACCACTTCCCACTCTATTCGAAGAAACACCCATATCCACCTCCGCAATATCTCTGCCATCTCGAGCCAAAACATGAGTGCACTCCCCTCTGACTGCAAATGAAGGTGGCTCGACAGCTTGATGGACCATGTCATACGCAGGACGAAATTCAAAAAGATGACCATCGGGTAAAATGGAAGAGGGTATAGAAGCACCGTGCGCAGTCCGTACGGATACGTGGCCTTGCGACGGCCTGCGGAGTCAAACGACGACGATACCTTGTCTATTGAAGAGATCGATTCATCATGCGACCTCCTGGCTAATACCGTGCTCGATTGTCGCGAATGGAATACAGAGGATCGTGATCCGGTGGACTTGGAAACCAACAAATCAAGACCCCAATCGTTGGTCAAGTCCCACCAAAACGAATACAGCGAATTGACGACGACTGACATGAGCCTGATCGAACGTGAGCTGGGTGATGACGGTGGAGCGAGGACAGACGTACCAAAGACGAAAGAGCGGGTGTTCGCCATGCCATCCTTGCTGCATGACGGACTTGCCGTGAGTTTGAACTAAGTCGGAGATCACGATTCTTTGAGCTGCAGAGAGAAATATGACGGGAAAGGATGAAGCGTATTTGATCGCATTGAAAAGTGGACGACGGCTCGAGTTCTTTGGTGAGGTATACTCGATGAGACACTGGCGTAAACGAATCAAGTATGGCAAGCTACCCTCATCTTAGTGTCTATGGACTTCGGCCAAGTTCGCAGGCGGCAACTCACCTCATGAGGATCGGTAGTATCCACTGGTACCAACCGTCCTGCGACGGAACTCGCAAAAGGCTGCCTCCCGGAAGCAGCATGCACAACGACAACGACATGTCACCAAGAACTTTTGCAAACGATGTCAGGATATCGGCAAACAAGACATCCGACAAGGGTACAGAACTGCCAGACTCGGAGGCAGGATAGAGACACCTCGCAGCGGTGCTACAGGGACGGATGTTAGGAACGTACACCTCGAATGCAGGGTAGAAAATTCACGAACAAGAGAAACCAGTCACGTTCTCGTTTGTGAAAGAGGTCATATGGACACACGAGCGCTGTCATCACGCCCAGAATGCATACGGCAGGGATATATCTAAATATATCAACGAGAACGACGTCCGAATGGGTTGTGGCTCGAAATATAAGCCAAGCGGTGAGACACCAAAGCGTGTATCCGACGAAGACGCGGTAGAGTGGCACGTAGAACGAACGGGCGGGGGCGGGGTGATGTCCGCCGGACGAGGACGAGAGTGGAAGGCGGTTGTTGCTTGCGTGTAATTCCAAAACGCGAGGACCGTCGACGCCGAACAGCTGGAGTGCGTGAAGATTTGTCGCCCATCCCAGCAGACCGAAACCGATTAGAAAAAGAACGCGAAATGGAAGCGGAAAGCTGGCTGCGAGAGGTACTTTGTCGTCGACGTACATCACGAGCTAGTTGAAGATGGGAAGAGTTCAAAACATGCGGGACGACGACGGGCGGTGAACTTGACCGTCGTCGCAGAGTTCTATCACACATAGCATCACACGGCCAGACTAGACATAACGTGACGAACCGGCACCGAAAAAGGATGCACAATATGTAGCTACACGAGGGACCAAAACATTCATATGCTACTGAACGATAAGAATGTACATGCACATGCACTGTATATCTGCTGGATGTGATTCACGATGATGACACAGAACAAGATGGTAGGTAAGAAAGAGTGGACTGCAAATGTAAGACATTGATAGCAATACACGAAAAGGTCGCCTCCACACACCTTCAAGAACCCTTTGGTGCTTCCTTGTAGGAGATAGCTTGCTCCTCACCCATAGCAGAGACAATTGTAACAAGAAGTTCCTTGTCCGCAGCAAATTCTTCCGCAATCTTGAGCCCGAGCTCGCCCTCAGGCACTTTAACATCGTCTTTGGCGGTCCCATCTTGCGCCATGAGGTTAAGAAACCCGTCATCGATGTTCACCTAAAAAAGATAATGAGATCCAGTGAACATTCAATGGGCATCAGCACCTACAAGCTGGTATTCATTTCGATTAACGTTAGGGACATCCACATTGTGAGTAGACGGAGAGAGTTCTTCCTGTTTAGGTATACAGAGTTGGCGCACATAGTTGCTCAGATGAAATGATACATACCATTTTTTTTCCGGTAAAAATCTAAGCAAGACGATGTCAGGGACAGGGAGTCGAGACCCTAGGGAGACCAGAACATACATCAATGGCGACGAGATGGACCTTGGCGTGTCCGTGTTTGCCTGTTTTCGACGTCGACATCTCGACGATTTTGCAGGGACGACCTGGGGTAGATAGAGTGTATCAGCCAGCCGATACGACCTCCAAACAATTGAGATTTAAATTTTAGTTACTTTTGATCACCACATGACCGTTCTTGCGAAGTGCAGAACATTGCATGGGGTAGGTGAGCGAGGCGCCTGCATGGGCCTAAAGGTCGGGATCGAGTGCGATCAATGGGGAGGATGCGGCGAGAATGATCAGGAAGCGGACCTGCTCAAACGTTTGCTGGTGTTCATCGTCAGACATCGTTGCGAATGGCGATGGAAAGGAAAGTCTAAAGGTAGAGGGGATGAGAACGAGAAAAACAGATCGCCAAACGCGATCGCGGTTACTTCTTTCAAGCTCCGACAGCATGTGACCATGATCGAACACCAGTGAACAGCTATTTAGTGCTCGTCGTGCTCGTGGTTCATTTGACTCGTGTGCCCGTGATACAAGCGATGGGACCAGGTCGCAAGGTAAGGCTCAATTTTCCCCGGGCCCGCAGTATCACTATCTCAGGTTCCTTTTATATTCCTTGGGTCGGGATAGCTTTACCGCAAGCCATTTCCTCCGCTTTCGCTCACTCAAGCGTCACCCTATACCCCAATGGCCATGTCTTGCGCTCATGCAACAAACATCTGGACTCGCTGAATTTGCTAGAGCACGACCAACAGGTATGTCGTCATCGTTATCAACAACTCGTTTGTCTTGATCATCACTTAATTCAGCCGGATTGGTAGGCACCACTTGCTGACCCCTGCTTTACTTATCATTGACTCCATTTGTCAAGTAAAATTGCCATTTACGCTGCTTCGGTACCCGGTACCTTCAACACGCAAACCTCCCTCACCGAGACGATGTTGGTTCTTCTCCTTCAGTGCCTGCCCGAAACCCATTCTCCCCGAGTTGTCTTGCACGCTTCCCGAACGCCGAGCAATGCCACCAGGCAGACATCCCCTGTTTTCTCTCCTATACCAGCTACTCGTGTCAGAAATACTATTTCACTCGACCTCACACCATGACCTCTGGTCAATGACGGATCTCATTCACCCGTCCGTACCCAATTTACAGGGGCTGGACCAATTCTTCGTCAAACTCCACTCTCCCTGCACGGTATTCCTGTGTTATCATCAACCCCTCCCCAAGCGATTTAATCACCCCTGGCTCAGAGTCAAGCAGAGGGAAATGATACTGCAGGTACAAGACATTGTGGAAGGGTGCTTGTCCTCCGAGGATGACACCACAAGAAATCATTTTAAGACTCCACCGGGGTTATTGCAAGTGGAGGGATCAGCTTGTTGACACAGACCGCCACTGGGATGCGATACGGTGCTGCGCTCAGTGGGAGCCCAGCTAATCCCGGAAAGATATAGGGCCTCGGTGGTACAACAAAAAATTTAGAGGAAGGCAAGATTCCCATTGAGCCACACACCCAACTGCCAATAAGTCCTCCATATGCCTGTACTGATTACAGATCACAAGGTCTGCCATGGTGATTGATAGTATTGTGCCATTCATGTGAATAGTCATGTGTTGGTGATTCATGGCCCATGGGTATGAAAAGCACCATCTTCCTGGTCCTGATTGTCCAAAAAAAGGTTACTACATAATTGTAGCTGGCTGGCACTGTTTCCATTCCATTTCCTTCACACTAGTAATCATATAATTTGTGATCTGATTATGAAGTGAAAGCTCGTTGTCTCATTTCATTTGAAGTCATCACCATAGTTTCTTTTCTCTTGTTGCTGTTTTTTTGGAGTCAATTAATGTCCTGTCCTATTGTAGAGTGCAAGCACTCTATGTTTATTGAAAAACAGAAAATGATATTGTGATGTGATGTTTTATCACACTTTTGCCATAATAGGATTAAAGTGACATTGCAATGCCATTACAATACATTGAAATAGTTGCATTTGTATTTACTGTCTTTTTCGGTAAGGTTGGCACCATGAAAATTACATTCATAAACATCTTCTTAACTCCCACTTGGAACTCAATGGAAATACTACTTGACTCGGACAGCCCAGGAGATCACTTTGCAGCCTGTAGCGAACGCTATCGGGGAGCCTCGAAAGGCGGTGAGTGAGAGTGTGCGGGTACCGGTTGTACGTGTTACGATTCTCGAAGGACCCCCACCTCTTTTTCTCTTTTTCTTACTTTTTTCTTTGACGACTCGTTCCCTTTTACCCTGTACACTTAGTCATCCACAGCTTCTTTGTCATACTGTACCATTTCGATCAATTCGTCTGTCACGCGTCACACGGGCATTTGACGAAACGAAATTTCATGTTTGTAACGCGTCACAAGGCCCTCCGACGAATTTTCTTGGCGAACGCAACTTGCCGTTTATGCTTCCCACGCCTCCACCTCCCTTCCGATCTCTTCCCCAGTAGGCATAGTAAAGGTTGTCGGTAGACTAGGCATGTCGAATGAGACAGAGATGTGGTTTCCCACTACTGTGTCTGACACAATGGAAATTTTTACTTGCTATACTCATTCTGGTTCACTGACTCCAAGTCTATGTCAGACGAAATGACGAAAATCTTGGTCGTGTAACACGTCACACGGGCTGACGACGAATGAAATTTTTGGTAAACCTTGTCACGCGTCACATGGCCCGACGAATCGTACAGTAAGTTCAATTACATAAGAGCTTTATATATGATTATAGACTCCCAAAACTTGCGTGCTGCTTATATAAGCGAAACCCCCTAAAACGATTCAAAATATGAAACTCAGATGACGGGGGGAAGGGTACAACGAGGGGATCGGAAGATGCAACAAGTTAAGGAAGATTCAGAGGAGGTGGCCGACACGATCCTGGCACTACCTCATTCGTAACGAGGCCCGCCCGGCTGACAACAAGACAAACGGCTTTCATAGCGTGAGGCACGGCGGGCCCGTTTCGCGTAGAGTAGCCCCATTGCTCGTCTTGCTGGATCGTCGTAATGGCTTAGTGTTCCCAGTTCCCAAAGTACATTCTGCTGACTCACATTGAACATGCAATGATCTGGTCGGACAATCATAACATACATGAGTCCGAAGCACATGCTGTAGCGCGCGTTTGACAGAACGTTGCCCACAAGGAATGATGTGCAACTGTAATGGACACAAGAGCACATACCCCCAAAGAAGGCAGGTCTCCACACACTCCGACGTTGAACGGAAAGTGACACAAATGATTGGTCCAGATGGCCACCAACGGACATCAGGAAGAACGTCAATGGCAGAGACTGAAAGGAAAACAAAGTCTCGACGTAACCGTTCTGTGACGGACACACGACCATCGTGAACATCAGAATTGATACGCCCTCCACGACCAATGCACGAACCGAACCGGAGACCGGCTCTGATAAAGGAGTAGACATGAAGGTAGTATGGTGAAAAACGAGTGATGGGCGACTCGTTGTATCCGCATTAATTCCCAGGTTGGATCACTGAAATCTCATCCAGATATGGCAAGATCGCACGACCCGGGTTGTTGAATTTGCTTTACGCGACGAAATCAGCGAAATGCGAAGCCTGTGACTTGTACTACATACTCACGTCTGAAAAGTACACGGGCCAAGGAACGGACTCTGATTCTTGTCGCTGCTTTCCCTTGGCCTGTGCGGAAGTTCTTTGCCTTTTAGACGCTTGTTTCGTGCTGGTACTACTGGATCGCTTCATGGAAGGAGACTGTGACGCGACGCGATACGTGACGTTGTTGTGTGACAACGCTCTTTCCTCTTCACATCCATGTCGCCATTCCTCGCCCGTGTCGTTCCCAAGTCCTCTCTGACCCACGCCCGAGTCCGCCCACCTCCGCTCACTAAAAAGCAAGAAAAGGCGCTGAAAGAGCCACTCATCAAGCTCATGCTGGAGAGACAGACGGAGGCGGGCGTGTCTTGGCCATCAAATCTGCGCATTGAGCCTGTCGTTTCGAGAAGAAAGATCGGGAACCTGCCCAAGCCGATGCAGTCGAAGATGAGAAAGATGCTGAAAGAGCGGTGAAAACGATGGGCGTTTTCTAGGTCAGAATGGTACCCAACTATTTATGAATTCGTTGACCGAATGATCGTCAGATTTGCGCAGTAATCTACTAAAATATGCGAGCTGCCTACGTTATCACTTGCTATCGATGCCCAATATGAAGCTCAATCAGAGTTGGCCCGCTTCCCCGCCGCTTCCTTTCCTTCTTGGAATACCTTTTCCAGAAGCTTATTGAACCGCTCCTTGTGCTGGACGCATATACCGTGCCCCGTTTCCTCCCAGCACTGATACTCTGCTTCGGGCATGTGTTGTTTGATGTTTTCGCCCTCAGTGTGGGCAATGACCTCATCCTCTGCAGCACTGAGAATCAGCACTTTGGGCACGGACGTAGAGATGCTGGCAAGTCGGTCGGGGGCCATCCTATGGGTCAAGCCTGCAGCCATTTGCCCGAGGGCCCCCATGAGTGACTGAGGTCTGGTAATTTCCATTCTATGGGTGAGGAGCTGCGGGGCCGGGTAAGAGGGGACAGCTACCGAGACCTGAACACATACCTCCCACTGAACCTCTCTGTTAGTTCGACCTTCTGTATCATTGTCTGCCAAGGAATTTAACCATTTACCGGGGTAAAGCATTTCCAGGACAATTGGAAGCCTCTGGTCAGGAACATGTGTAATGAGCAGTCTGAGATGGTGATCAGACGAGCGTGAGATGCACCGGGTGAGGGAATTGACCTCGCAAAGCGCAAACATCCAGACCACTATGATGTACGAGGGTCAGCATTGTATTTCATCTCAAGATACCTTGTATGCGCATGCACCGAAGGGACATTACACCAAACACTTCCACCAGCGCGTGTCACGACGAGGCTAAGAGACATGATTCGGTTGGGAATGCGGTATGCAAGTTCTGGAGAGGGTGTCGGACGTGCCAGCAGGGAAATGTGGGTGGAATACCTTGTGCAATCATCCCGCCGAGAGATATGCCGACAACGTGGAGGCTATGGTCCTCGGTCCATTGCAGATAGTCAAGGAGAGACATCACGTCTAATGCCATCCCGCTCGTCCTACGACCGAGTCAGTAAGTTGCACCGAGAAGGAGTGCGCGCACGGACGAATAAGGGCCCCGGGGAGAGTTGCTCATGCCGACGCCGCGGTTGTCAAAGACGAGGGTGGTGTATTCTTCCAATTTGCCGAAATGGTCCACCTGAGGGAGCCACGCAAAGGAAGTGTTGTTCAAGCTGCGGACGAAATGAGTCTCTAACACGGGTTTCTCGACCAACCTAGACGGTCACCCCATGATGAAGACGATTTTTTGTGGACCGCTACCGTGGACTTCAAAATAGAGGGAAAGGTGTTCGATGCGTTGATTGCGAATCTGGAG
>JBBPPB010000575.1:0-12481 GCA_038091755.1 Leccinum pallidistipes | reverse complement strand
AAATAAGCAGTGTGACTACTACCTCGAAGATGTGTGTGAGCGTACCAGTGAGAAGGGCGTCCAGTCGAGAGCAATGTGCTTGGCGAGTAGCGGGAGGTTGGGCCACTGCGTCGGCGTTGAGGGAGAAGTACGGTAAATCAACGAACCTGCAAACGATGATCAGCACGCCTCAAATGACCCGTCGTCCGGCTAGTGGCCGAGAGTTCTTTCTGAGTGTCTTGGAAAAGAGAACGTGAACGCGCACCGGTAGTACTACGTCTCGTGGTCGAGGAACTCCGAGGCAGTTGGTTGGCCAGGGAGTTTGTAACAAGTCTGCGAACGTCGACATCCAGAGACTAATTGTGTAAATAAGCAGTGTGACTACTACCTCGAAGGTGTGTGTGAGCGTACCAGTGAGAAGGGCGTCCAGTCGAGAGCAATGTGCTTCGCAAGTACCGAGAGGTTGGGTCGGGGTCGGCGTTGAGGGAGAAGCACTGGCAATCAATGAACCTGAAGAAGATGATCAGAACGGCTCAATTAAACCGTCGTCGAGCTAGTGTCCGTGAGACCTGTGTCTGGGAAAAGAGAATCTGAACGCGCACCACAACGCGTTGTGGTCGAGGGACTCCCGAGGCAGTTGGCGCTGGCCCGGCATTTTGTAAGCCTATATGTCGTCGACGTCGAGAGGCCACCACATTGCGTAAATGAGCGGTGTAGGGCTCCTACAGCGGTCTATAGTAGCGGACGATTCCGAGCGGTCTTTGAAAAGTGGTCACCGCCACTCGGGATCGTCCGCTACCGCCCTCGAACCCTTATCTGACCGTTTGCGCCCGACAAAACCTCACTATCTGAATCGTGGGAGTCGGGGATACTGTATTGGTAAACATTTTGAGCATAGTATTACGTTCTTTGCACAGGGTAGGTCAACTGTTATCGGAATTACAGGCAGTGAGAAAAGTACGGGAGGCAGGTCGTTGAAATACTACAACCCGGTACAAAGTGATGTTCGACAGCTTCCCTCTCTAGTCGATACTCAAGTATCTTTTTACTCACGTCACGTCGTGCTGGCTCATGCGAACACATCTTGTTCATGGACGCGATCGCCTCCAGCATTGCATTTGGCGAGATAACGCGCAAAGGCATCGAGCACTCTGAGGACGGCCAATTGTTAGTTTGAGTTTGTTGGGCACGGTTGGGCACTCGATAGATTTCATTCGGCCGAGGCGACTTCATTTCTGCGCGTGTTTGACGGTTTGCTCCACTTGTCCTTTGTCGCCGTCGCTAGTGTAGTACCTGCCCCTGTACCCAGTACGGTGGGTACGTCTTTGGTCATGGGTTCAAATTTGTACTAGTGCCCAGGACCGGGAGTCTGTCCGCAAGTCAGATGCATCCGGGCGGGATGGGCCCAGGGCACGCCGGCGGTGCGCTCGCGTGCAAACGCAAACGCGAACGCACTATTTTTGCACACGAGGGCAAAGGCGAGGGAACCGCGAGAACGAGGAAGATGAGAGCGATGGCGACACAACGATGGGGATGATAGGAAGGAGACCGACAGCGAGACGAGGGTGGATACATTATTCTTATTCCCCACCTTCAGTCGCTGGACCGCCGTCGCATGCTCATTGGGAGTGAGGAACGAGTCGGGGAAGAGGAACCTGCAGAAGACACGATCAGCCGCGGATACGAGTCAAACAGGCCAAAGTACCAGTAAATTACTGCAATAAGCGTTATGCAATGACTATCAACCTTGTCAACTCTCAGTTCCCCCGCATCATGGACTGCAGTCAAAGCGCGCACCATTTCCACGGAGCGAACCTGGTCGTCTTGATGTGTAGAGATCCGCAGCTAATGAAACCGGAGAGAATTTGTGCTGCTTGGCAGATTAATGCTATAGCCCATACGAGGATATTAAGGCTGTGTGCAGTGAGCGACCATCGTGGTTGGTACGGTTACACAGACGATGATTCACGGCATCATCCATCTTCCGGAACGGCTGAAGGGCAAGGTTCTGAGGCTATTCAAACACCAAGTAACTGAGGTAAAATATCGTGCCGAACCTGAGTGAGCAAAAACGGAGTTGACGGTTAGAGTGCGAAACGTATCAGGAAATATTGATCCAGTACCAATTGTACCTGTAAAACGCTTATCAAAACTCCCGAGATCTCACGCGATGTGACAAGCTCTTACTGATTGGTTGACAGGTGAGCACCTTGGCTATCAGTTGTGAGAGGAATCATCGACTTCCGACATCATAGAATATATCTCTATACCAAGAATTGCCGCACAGCGTCGTCTTGTCCACGAACTGCACCCTGCATCCCAAGGAAGCATCAAGAAAACTGAGACAGTCGACAGAATACGTCTGCATACCAACAGAGCGCTGTACAACAAGTTTTTGTTCTGTTAAACCTCAACCGCTTTGAACGAGGAGGTAGAAAATCACTGCACATCATTGGAAGGATGTGCGAACGCTCTGAGTCAGTGGAAAATGAATGATGATCCAAGAGCCGGTCGCTGCTATTTACCTGATGCGCGCTGACTCTGCGGGATCCAGCTCGGAGGACAAACCAGCTACAAGTTGTACACCTTCTTGGTCGATACCGCATGCGCATGGTGTTTGTGCTGATGTGTCTGCTTCTCGTCCTGCGTGTCGGACGAAGCATCGTTGGAAAAAGCACGAGACCCGGTCATCGTGTCACGGGTGCGTTCAAAACAACCCGACGTGTTTCTAACTGCTGCTTTAAAGTGGAGGATCCATAACGCTATCGTTCATTTCAGATCCAACACGCAGGAATCAACAGTGATAATTCTTCACGTCCATCGCTTTTACACGCAATGTTAGAGATAGAAGCTCCAACGAGGGTTCCCCGACTTGATGATTCATGATATTGGAGCAGAATACGAGCTTAATCTCTGCCATTCGACCCGGGCCATCCGGGCTTTGCATTAGTGTGGGCCGGAAAAAGCGGATCCAGGATTGAACGATGGGTGCTGCTGGCTTTCGCCATAGTAGCTGTGCGGTTTCGTGGAACGTGCCGGCCGCCTAGGTATTGTGCGACACGAACGGGTTTGCGGAAAGGGGCGGTGGCGCAGACATCGGAACTCCAGACAGCATGTAGTGCTCTACTTGACTCCCGTTCCCAGAGTGGTATCCCTGCTCTGAGCCTCTGACTCTGGTACGTACGCCATAGAGTGCTTCGATTGGGAAACATCAAGGCCGTTTGATCCCCCGTGATATGGGCGGGATGATCGTCGATACATTCCAACAAGATGCCGGTTGAATCCTAAATACTCGGCCGAGGGCGAGGGTGCGTGATTCCGGTTGCAAGATGGCATTGACTGAAGCGACATGGGGTAGTACAACTGGAACGATTCGTGTAGAATCGTGGTTCGGCGAACACGGGTTCCATCATGGCGGGTGTGGTCCGCGTGGCTGGGGGATACGGGGCCGACGTGGTGGGAGGATGTTAAAATCCTACGCCGTGCCTGGGTGGGCTGTGAGACCAAAGCAAGGCAGGAGTGACGGGGTGCTCACGTCAATAATCCAATTAGACCTGACTCATGCTCAGACCAGTGGCATGGCACAGTTGTTTTTTCTCCTGAGTATGGGTGGTCGGAATGGCGGTGCAGCCAGGCCTTGAGATAGTCCGTCGTCTCCTTTGGGAACTTTCCGCGCTTTGGGGTGGGGCAATCGACGAGCATCGAGGAAGGCACCGTCTGCGGCGGGCGAGACGAGGGTGATGCAGGGGGGCGGCACAACCGAAGGATGTGAAGGGGGAAGGGGAGCAGAGGAGGAAGTATATGATGGGTTAGAGCCTTAGAGGGAGGAGGTCAGTGCGAATTCCTAACTAGGAAAGGACCATTCTTCGAACTTTTGGATGCTGGGAGGGTACGGCCTACGATCTTGCTGACTCGCGATGCGGCTTGCCGCGTTTGAGTAAATGGAATATTGCTGCTGGCCGATGGGGGCGCTGAAAGAAGAGTGGCGTGTGTAGGGATGGGTGGCTCGGAGTCGAGCTGGGGCGGGCGATCGTGGAAGGCGAACCGGACCACTCGTCTGATTCGACGTGGGATGCTTGCTGGCGTAAATCAGGGGAGAGGGAAGAGGCGAAAGAAAACATCTGAGACGTGGAAGCGGGCACACCCAGAAGTAAGTGGTTGTGGATACGAGGAAGACTCAGAGCAATTATAGTTGAGACGGTTTGTCTGCAGATTGGTCTTGGGTATCAGTGGTGGTCTGGAAGTCATATGAAGGGGGATTGGGTTGATTAGCAGGTGGGTGAGGTCTGCGGCTGGAGGGTTGTTGGTAGGGCCTGTATTGGGTATTGGATGATGAATCTGGGGGGATGCTGGGGAGAGAGGCGCGATGGATATCGTTTCGGAAAGATCTTCAAAGTTAGTGAAGATGGAGGAAAGTTGAACCTTTGGAGTATTATCGAGGGCTGAATAATCGACGAGCTGCTTGTCGTCGAAGTTCCAGGAGGGGGGGTCATCGGGGTGGGGACGGTTATCTGACTGTGGAGAGGCGGAGGCTGAGGGAGGCCTTTTCTCTTGGAGGGAGGGGACGTTGCTAGAGTCTGTGTCTGGAGCGGATGCGGTGGAGGTGGACATTCGTCGTTGGGACAAGTCGAGATCGGGCTCGGGACTGGGATGAGACTGTCACGAAATTGGAAGGGTGGACAAAAAAGAGAGAGAGAAATTGAGTCGGAGCGGGGTGGGTGAGAAATGTGACCCACCAGATAGCCGAGGAGTTGCGCTGCGACACGTCGTCGGCCAATGGAATGTCGTTTTTGGGATCAACGGTGGGGAAAGATACATGGATCAGCCGAGGGCAGGGGTGGGGAGAGAAAGAGAGCGCGTGACAGGACGATCTTGATAGATCATGACATATGAAACGCGCTTACGAATCCGGGCGGGAACGTACAGGGAGAGACGGAGGTGGGCAAAGCTGTACGAGGCGGAGACGGGGAGGAGGTTAGCGTTCTGCTCGATCATGAGCGGGAGTTGAGACACGAACGGGGACAGGTGATGGGTCTTCAAGCTTCAAGGGATGGGACCGGCGGGGAGGGGAAGGGGGATCATTTTGGCATGTCCTGGATGGTTTGGGTGCCATGAAACAGTAATTAAACACTGCCCTCGGATACAAACACCGACACAAATGTACCATGCATTTGCGTGCGTGTTTGCGCGCGAGGGCAATTGAACTAGGGAGATGGCGATTGCAAGACAATGATGATGGGGGGATGAGGACCAGGGTAAGGAGGTGACGGTGGCGAGACGCTGAGGAAACGCCGAGGACGAGGGTGACGGGGCGACAGGATGAGGGAGATGGTAAGACGATCGCGACTGCGAGACCACTATGGGCACATCAGATGATGGCGACAATCGCACGAGCGGAGAGGATCGTCATGTTCGTGGCCGAGTTGGTATGTTATGTTCCTCTTCATGACGACGCACGCGACGACGTTCGGGGTATGTTGGATATGGATAAGGTAGAACGAACGGGGACGATCCGTAATGAGGGGTAAAGGAGCGCTTTGACGGGCTGCAGTGAAACCGGGGCACCAAGGTAACCATTGTTCTGGTAGGTGTGACGAGGGACACTCCTCTGGGCTCATCGTAGTAGTGCTCTGACCCATCTGGCATGTGCATGGAAGATACCATATACTTACTTCCCGAGGATCTCTACGGTAAACATCCCATTTACGCGGTGGTATCGAGGAGAGGCACATCATGGTATTGAGGTCCGTCACGGTGGCGAGGTGCATCAGTGCATCGAGGTTGTTCGTAGGGTAACGAGAACTTGGAATGTAATAGTGGTAGGTGCAGTCAGCTGGACCGGCGAATTGGCACGGAAGTCGGCGCAGAACGGTGGTAGAGCGAACGGACGTGGTGCGTCGGTGGCTTCGGGAGTGGCATCCGCCGCCTTGCACGGGACACGTGCACGGATGCCGGGAGAAGCTTTGGTCTCTGCAGGCAGGAGGCTCGTCCGACTTGTTGTCCAAGCAGAGCAGCGAGGAGACATATACGATAATTGAGTCACATATAATTGTCGATGTAGCCGTGCCCACGTCTTCCAGCTGTTTCGCATCCCAGGCGCACGACGCGTAGCAGTCCATGGACGCCAAGGGGAGTAGGCCATCGCACCTGAAACTGGAGCATATCCTCACGGCATTTGCCTAAGAGAATTGAGAATCTGGAAGAAGGTCAGCAATGTACTCGGAGATCAATGTAATACCAACAACTCGGGGAGGCGTACAGCCAATGATAACGCGGCGAGTGAGTCAGAGTGATCCCGTCGCGCACGTCGTTGTGGGATGGCCAGTGAGATCCACGGTGTGACCTCCTGCAATTGTTTGGTCGTTGTGCAGGTCCGTGAGTTCGGTGGAAAGGGGGGAAGGTAGTATACGACCTCGAGCATAATGTTGCATTAGTAGTAGTTGTTTTGTTGAATTTTCGTAGGCAGCACTTTGAAGGACACCCTGGCTTGACCCTGGCAGGCTGGCAGAAACCGGCAAAAGCCGAGCTTCGGTATGATACTGATCAACCAGCAACTTGAACTATACCGTAATGATTCGCGTCTACGAAAATATGAGCAAGTCGCAAGCCAAATAAATTTTGACGAAGCCTTTCCATACATCATGTTCACCATCATCGTCAGTTTTAGTCCACTTCAGACCAGTGGTCGAGTGGAGGAAATCGTGGGTGGGAGTGATGCAACTACACACCCGGGGAATGGTCAAACAGGAAAGCGTAGATGTTGGAATATACAGAATCAACGCCGGGTAGGCCCAAACTTTTAGCTTTGGTCATCGATAAATATAAATGAGCGGCGTGGCCAGCTCCTCGTATCAGTGTGCAGTGTGAAGGGTGTCGAGTCGACAGCAATGTGCTTGAGTGCCGCTGCGACACTCAGATTCACCCGCCATTACTAAATCGTAGGGGGCCGCTGGCGCTACGCTATGCTCTTTGTACAAATACACACATTTCCCTCCTTCCTTTACACTTGGTTCGTAGCGAACGTGCCTTCTTCTCAAACTCTGGTTCAGACTTCCTCGACATTAGTCATTGCCCCGCGCCAATCACGTGAACGGTCACGTGTGGAAAATTACAGGAGAACGGGAGAAATGTTATTACGTGTATTTCCGAGGTTGGGTCAGCGTCGGTGGAACCACGGTAAATCAACGAGACTGAAAAGAATGATCAGGACGCCTGAATTGAACCATCCTCCAGCGAGTGTCCGATAGTTCATTCGGAGTGTCAGGAAAAAGAGAACCCGACCGTGCACCGGTAGTACAACGCTTCGTGGTCGAGGGACTCCGAGGCAGTTGGTTGGCCAGGGAGTTTGTAACAAGTCTGCGATCGTCGATGTCCAGAGACTAATTGTGTAAATAAGCAGTGTGACTACTACCTCGAAGGTGTGTGTGAGCGTACCAGTGAGAAGGGCGTCCAGTCGAGAGCAATGTGCCTGGCGAGTAGCGGGAGGTTGGGCCAGCGTCGGCGTTGCGGGAGAAGTACGGTAAATCAACGAACCTGCAAACGATGATCAGCACGCCTCAAATGAACCATCCTCCAGCGAGTGTCCGAGAGTTCTTTCTGAGTGTCTTGGAAAAGAGAACGTGAACGCCCACCGGTAGTACTACGTCTCGTGGTCGAGGGACTCCAAGGCAGTTGGTTGGCCAGGGAGTTTATAACAAGTCTGTGATCGTCGATGTCCAGGCCCTAATTGCGTAAATTAGCGGCGTGACCAACGCCTCGAAGGTGTGTGTGAGCGTACCCGTGAGAATGGTGTCGAGTCGACAGCAATGTGCTTCGCAAGTACTGAATTGCAATGGTGTGCATCTTTATTTACGAGCTGGTAGTGAATAGTCGGGCGCAGGGGACCCCAGTATCTTTGAAGGCTAGTCAGGTTGTTTCTTTCCGGGAACCGTTCTCAACTTCCCTTAGCCTGTTGTCAATCCCATGTTAGGACCTTCTGAGATCGCATTGATTAACCTAGGCGCCCGTTTTCCTCCGTGCATGAAATTTGTGGTCGGTCTACCGACGTCTACCCTAATGCCATGTACGAAACCAGTGTGTTCGGATCTTCGTTTGCTGAGCATTCCGATTTAAGGTCTCAATGACGAGGGCATATACTGAAGACCTTCAGCTGAGTGACAAAAAGATGGGAAACGCACATACCAACGAAAGGATATCTCTGCCGCCCGATTCCTCTTCGCTTGTCCTCTATATGCTGCTCCATGGGATACCTTCCATTCCGTAGGAAGCCTTTGAAAAGAGTGTCCTTTTCTGGCACGGGGTGTGAAGGGTCTCCCGAGGGTTCCGCGTATTCTGTGTAATCCGTGAATTCGGCTTCGTGTGCTCCAGTGATGAATTACGTACCCAAATCCTGATAAGTTGACGACCGACCCATATCTGCGGCATTATGAACCAAAGACGCCTTTGACTTTTCGCGGAAGGATGAGGAACGGTGTGGCGAATCGTCATCACGATATGGTACATTCATCATAGTATCGTCTGGGTTGGGAAATGTACTTTCTTGCGGGGAGGGTGTGGGATGGCGGCTGGGTCTCTCCATAAATGAAGGTGGAATATTGTGCTGCCGAAAGTCAGCCGCAAGAGCCTCGGCTTCCGATGGCCCTGCGAGCGGATGTGTGCTAGTCGGATCCCCTGCCAAAACACCGCTGGTAGTTGTGATGAAAGTCTTCGTGTCATCACGGTTGAGGGTTCCCATGCTGAACGGCTCATCTTGTACACCATCACCAAATGGATCACTATATCCTCCAGTTTGTCTGGTGTAACTGTGCGGTATCGAATACGCCATGACTGCCAGAGACCAAGGCGAACAAAGAATATTTGAACAGCAGAACGAAGTAGTATGAGAAACAAACGAGAAAGATGGAAACAAATACAGGATTGTCACCGCTACATGACGTTTCAACGGGTTTCACACGCGGAGCTGCGGCACACTGCAATGCTACCCCCTTTCCCCTTATGAAGATGTTTGGGGTTCTTCTATTTGTGTTATTACAGGGATCAGATCTCAGACGCCGGGGACACGAACACAGCGTTCTTCACCGCCTTAGTTGATAGGGAGCCCTTCCGTTTGACTCCACCGTTTTAAGAGGGTGTTACTTGGCTGTCCGAAGGGATCCAAGACCTTTCTCGCAACTTCCACTCCGGCGACCGGGAGGCTGGTGGGGTCAAGCATTCCAAGTTGAACAAGTACGCTGGCTTGGTCCCAGTACCTTGGACGAGTCGATTTCAGAAGCGAAGGGAGACGCTGGCGCGACACTTACAAATGCCTGAAAGACAAAATTCGACATCGACTACAACCAAACATCGATCACAAAAAGGCTTACTCAAAGAATAACTTGTCTCCTCGGAATGCAATGACGCCGACCATTGCGATCTCTAGCGGCTTGCCTGTAGGCGGAATTCCGGGTAAAAAACTGCCTGGTTGTTGGGAATAAATCACCACGTTTATACAGACACGCACTAATCCACTTCCTGTAACATTGAAGGTTCGAAAAACGAAACGAATTGAACGTACAAGACATACCGAAGTGTGCAAACACTTGAAGATCATTTCATCTATAATTCGATCGGAGCCGACTTTCGAAGGCATTAGTGTAGAAGGGGTAATCAGCTAGATGCATGCGGAATCTCACTAGTTCTGGAGACCGTGATAAGCTCGAACTCGGCTGGAGTGACCTTCGCTTCTGATCAAGAAATGATAAATTACTTGGATTTCTACGCTACCGTCGTGAAATGATACTATAAAACGTGTTTTAGTTGCCTCAGTCAGGCCGATTGGTGCGAACCTTGTAGAACCTCGCAAGATCATGATATCCAACACCACCTGTCATTGTAGGAACGTGATTGACGTATGGCGTCTCTACCTAGTAGGAAGATTGGCACCGAACCAGACTAGAATTAAGGAGGTCTGACCATTGTGGTCATGGTTTCTGAATTGGCGTTTAGACAGTTGACGTGCAAGGAAATACCTCGACCTGCTTGACGCGTTTCTTTCCACAAACTCGTAATATGTATGCATGTCCCATAATTTCTCGAGGTTGAAATGAGGGCCCAAGTATCGCTTGAGCGTCTCTAGAGTACGAGTCAAAGAAAGATTGTTGGCGGAACGCAAGTGATCATCAACGGCGCGAAGCTTGTCAACCGTGACAGAAACCGGAGCCTCTGCAGAGAAAGGGAAAGGGGGAGAGTGGGATACGAATGGATACGTGTACGCCTTGATCGGGGGGGTGCACGTGTGTTGGCAGAGCATAATCTAGATTAGCTGGGTCCTCCAAAGGCATAACTGACGCGTGAAAAGCTTCCTGAGAGGATGCGAGATGAAATGTGACTCTTCCTAATGATTGGTACTTCAAGCCCGCCACTGATCATGGCAAACTCACGGTAAATAGTGTGAACCCGTGTCTTTGATTAAGAAACCGGGGGATACATCCCTCGTGTCCGGGCAAAAGTGCACGATGGCCTTGAGGACGGGGCTCGCAAGCCACGAGAGAATCTTATCAGCATCCTGGGTCGTGAGCCCGTAAGTCACGAGGCCATATTCATTGCCGGCTTCATTAATTATTGTTAGTCCTGCATCATTCAAGACATCTGCGAAGGAAACGGTCTCCGGAAGAGGATATGTTAAGTGAACGACGTTGTAGCCTTCTTGGGAGAACTAAACGTCATAACCTTGGTGAAGTAAACCGGGAGAAAGTTCGACAGAGTGCAGACCTGTTCACACCAGCTAACTTGATCATCTGGAAGTAGCAACAGAAGTGTTGGCGGCTTGACCACGGATGCTACGGAGTTCTTGTAGAGATGGATCCACGGTGAAGTGGTGGCCGACATGATGCTACTATCTGATCAGGAGTCTCATGAACTCCGAATACGTGCCTTCCCAGCCACTGGCAGAGCCTGCCCTGCAGCGCTCCGTGTGACGTCAGATATTGAGTCTTCGTGCTTCATTAGTATTCTCCTGTATTGTCGAGCCTCCAGTCCACCAAAACCTAAATCTGACGATCCACATCCAAGCTGAATAGTAGCAGATTCGAAGTCCATTACCTTCCTGAAACAAACAGTTACATTGTTGACAGTCTACTGTAGCAGATAACGTCTGAGTGCCGAAAGGCGATAGATCAATGGGTCAACGACCATTAAATCCTACTGTGAGTGATGGAGGAGAACAGGATATATGAGAGCGAAATGGAAAAACTTGAAACTAATGCGAGGTTGGGCCAGCGTCGGCGTTGCGGGAGAAGTACGGTAAATCAACGAACCTGCAAACGATGGTCAGCACGCCTCAAATGAACCGTCGTCCGGCTAGTGTCCGAGAGTTCTTTCTGAGTGTCTTGGAAAAGAGAACGTGAACGCGCACCGGTAGTACTACGTCTCGTGGTCGAGGGACTCCAAGGCAGTTGGTTGGCCAGGGAGTTTGTAACAAGTCTGTGATCGTCGATGTCCAGGCACTAATTGCGTACGCCTCGAAGGTGTGTATGAGCGTACCCGTGAGAATGGTGTCGAGTCGACAGCAATGTGCTTCGCAAGTACTGAGAGGTTGGGTCGGCGTCGGCGTTGAGGGAGAAGCACTGGCAATCAATGAACCTGAAGATGATCAGAACGGCTCAATTAAACCGTCGTCGGGCTAGTGGCCGAGAGTTCTTTCTGAGTGTCTGGGAAAACAGAACGTGAACGCGCACCGGTAGTACTACGTCTCGTGGTCGAGGGACTTCGAACCAGTTGGCGCTGCCCGGGGAGTTTGTAAGCATCGTCGATGTCAAGGTCGTCGCGCCGTAGAAGAATTACATCTTAGTACTTGGTGAGGTCAACTTCATCGAATATCATGTCCGAGTCCGGCAGCAATTTGAAGTGCGATCATGTTTCTTTATTTGAAACGTGCCAGTGACTCACAGATCATCTACAATGACAATTATGACACGTCCTTTTGCGACAATTCCACCCAAACCCGGTGACCCCCGCTAACAGCCAGCATATTTTTATCGAGCTATCGACACGATCCACCTCTTTGCACCCGTTGTGTCCCACATGTGCAAGACCCATGGAGCGCGAGATACAAAAGCACTCCTTGGAGCTCGTTTTCCGCGATCGTCAATTTGAGGTATCGGGAGAATGTCAACCTCCTGAAGGTCTTCAGCGTGGTTGAAATAGAGTCTTACTAGGAGATGATTTAGTATGTTTTCGTGCGACGAAGAGCGAGGACGGGCGGAGGGACGGACGAGCGACGTGGCGGTAGAGAAAAG
Organism: Leccinum pallidistipes; assembly: GCA_038091755.1. Lineage (NCBI taxonomy): Eukaryota > Fungi > Basidiomycota > Agaricomycetes > Boletales > Boletaceae > Leccinum > Leccinum pallidistipes. Next base: position 227 of record JBBPPB010000575.1, on the reverse strand, counting down.
AGAGATGCCGCTCACGTCGCTTGTCCGAAGTCTTTGCACTCCGGCTTCGCGCGTGCCTTGCTCGGCTCAGTCCGACACACTTTGAAGGACACCCAGAAACCGGCAAAAGCCGAGCTTCGCTTTGCGTTTTGATCCACAAGTATCTGATCAACCAGCAACTTGAACTACCGTAACTATTCGCGTCTAAGAAAGTATGAGCAAGTCGCAAGCCAAATAAATTTTGACGA
>JBBPPB010000574.1:0-12496 GCA_038091755.1 Leccinum pallidistipes | reverse complement strand
CCCGCATCGCGGCTATAAAAGATCAAACTTCAAGCCCATGCAACGCCAGGTACATAACGATTGCTGCATTTACGTTCCTCTTCTCAATTTTGTCCGACACATATTCCCCGCTGCCATGTCCGAATTCACCCCCATCACTGCGTTCAAAGACCAGTTTGGTGTAGAGTTCACCACTGCTTACGGATGGAACCTTGCCAGCGTACGTTGATGTCCAAATCTCTCAAAACAGTGTCTCGAGGGGGGTTTGATTTTACAGATAATCCAATACCTCAAGAACGTTTCTGAAGACCCTGTGAAATATAAAGCACCCCTTGACCGAAAGGCTGATTTTGATGTACTCTACAAAGCCATTGACAAACTGAAGTGGGTAAATTTGGAATCGTCATCGTGATCTACCCTAACAGTTTTCGTTTCCGTGTTACGCAGACAGGGTGGGACCATGTACACGACCCCTGCTCCGACCCAACAACTGTTGCGTACGACCACTGCCATCGCTCCATCGAAGAAGTTCCCGTGGGGAACCGCAACACAACAAGAATTTTTCATCATTTTCGATCTCTTGGGCATTTTCCTGTCCCTCATGGGTGCCCCCCCTAGCACCCAGACACTGACGGCGAAGAACTATTCACTTCCGCTCGTGTTTCTGTACGGGAAGTGGTGCCAGGTGTTGGCGACCACTGATACTACCATACGCGTGAAGTCCACTCCTACCGTCGCTCAAATCACCTGGGGTACCAGTGCCGATGGCAAGACATTTTTTCCATTCTTAGGTGCCAGTACTGCTGGGTTTGCCCGTCAACAAGGGTGGCCATTCAAGACACAGAAGAAGCGTTGGGACTACATCAATACGATTTTGAAAACTCCGTTCCAGGGTCAATATGACAAGTCTCCTATAAGGGAGAGGTTCAAGGAGACCGGCACGCGCTATGGAAACTGTGGCGAAACGTACCCATTTCTGTACATCCTGTCGTATGTCGACCCGAATTTTTGAGAAATGGAAAGACTAATTGATGTTTATCACAGCGTTCCTGGTTACGTTACCAACTGCTCTGGAATCGCGCTGCAGATAGCTGCAGTGCAGACGACCTACACGAATCCACATCTATATTGGAAAAATGAATATTTGATGCCCCCCTGCAAGAACTGTCGCCAGATTTTGACTTGGTATGGGCTCACGACAGCGCAGCAGAATAGTAGGTTCAGGCAATGGCCCCGGGAGTGAAGTGAAACTGTCCGACGCGCTTGGCTGTTTGTTTCTCTCTCCTGTGTAACATTTACTCGTGTACTGGAATTGAACCCTATGCGGCGACGAGCTTCGCTTACTGATCATGAGTGCTCGTGACTACGGGCACGGCAAGATCAACAAAGTGCCTACGACAGGGCGATCAACTCGTTGTGACGTCATAATGCAACGGATGTCAGGGGGAAGACGCCTGTGCATTGAACGACTTTCAAGCACGTTGATCGCGTTGCGTTCGAAATCGAGATCGTGCATGGACATCAGCCTCGTTGTAGCATAGCACCTCTATTGCACCACATCCCGGTTTGCTGGCACACAGTGGGGAGACCAGGTCCAACGCATGTACCCTCAGGTGATTCGAAGTTCCATGGGGATGACACCACACGCTTCAGGCTTGCATCTCCAGCGTGAAGAATTTGCTAGGGTCAAGCTGCGCCAGGTAGTCAGCAGCAATCGGGAACAGAGACGCATCATGACATACGTTGAAGACTACCGGACTGTGTCAGTATCGCGCTAGGCACCGACCAGCAGGAAGAAAATCGGGAGGACACGGTCGAGGAAGCAAGTCTCACACCTTTCCCCTCTCGTTCTCGTTCTCGTTCCTCTTCCCTTTGTCTTCGACAGTAGACGCACCTTGACGCCCTCCGAACTTTTGAATGCTTTGTCGAATCTCCTCTAGTCTCTGGTCAAGTGATATGGTACGGAACTCGCCGGTCGATGCTAACACAATCCAACGTTCTAGATTTTGGGGTGGCCTGGAAGATGGAAATGTCTTTTAGTCGTGAACCCAGATGCGGCATTAGCATCACCAGGTGTCATTCGTAACTCCTACACGTGTGTGTTTCATCATCGGTTGGTGACCTACCAGTTGAACATTGAACGATAACATCGGCTGTTGTCCGATAGTGATGGTGGGGTCCGTACGCGCGTGACGACGTAAGCACATGCATTGCATAGATTGACCGAACGGATGAAAAAGCTCGGACTGACTCTCGCTGAACCGGTAGCTTGTCAGTCTGGGTATCCAACATCCCTGGCTGTACATGATTGCGTCATCGTGCACCCTCAGCTTGCACTGGCAGTGTCCACGACTCATCGGGATGAACGACGCTGACAGTAGGTTCTACAAGGGAGTCTTCTGGTTGACAATAAATGACAATATATAGCTAAAAGAAATCGATATGTTTGGGTATGACAGCAATAACCAACGCGCTCATCGAGGGACGTAGATCACTCTCGTGATGCAATCCACTGTCGATGGCGCTGCCAACTACCCGCCTCCATGAGCACGAGCGCCTTGAGCTTGGCCATGTTGAACGGTAGCCGTGGATCTGCCTGCAAAGCCCCGACGACGTACGATCTAATCCAGCATCGAGAACGAGAAATAATTATATACATAAGCGCAATGCGCGAGGCCGGGGTATGCGAGGACTCACATAACGGTACTCTCTTTGAGGGGTTCAATCCGAGCACCAGTCCGAAGTTTCATGCACATTTCATCGAGGGGCATATTGTCCACATGCCATAGCTTATACGCACGGAGTTGCTGTGGTCGAGGGGGTTCGGGTATACAATACTCTGGTATATGTGACTTTATAGATCCATTGGGTATTTGCGAAAGAGTTGGAAGTGACGCATTGTTTAATTTGAGGGAGCGAGGATTGACCTGACACGAGTATGTTGCCATTTCAAGGCACTTGCCAGTTTCGGTTGCAATCCCTTGCAGTCTGTCATACACCATGAGAGCGCAGTGACAGTCATTTGCCGCGTCTGCGTGCCAAAAGGCGGGGAGGAACTATAAGTTATGATGATACCGAAGATGAGATGGTGAACCCCGCCCTCACATTCGATCATTTTCTGCGAGAGATTGGCCTCCCAATTGGATGTACGTACTTTACCCTTGAGCAGCGTCCTGCCCAGGTACATGGCGACCATTTTGGCAAGGCTGACTATTTCCCGGTTGTAGACAGATCTGAAGTTGTCATCAGCCTTGATGGCAAAGGCGCCAAGTTCAACGAGCCCCCTGGCTCGAATTCCGAAATCTCGGAAGAGTTTGTCGCCGTCGTCTGATAAATAAAGATGATGAGAAAGTGCTCATTCGCCAATCAACAAGACTCACTGAGAATATTGGCACCTGTTTTCACGATTTCTGCGGATTCGATGACTTCCTGACAAATGTCAAGATTGAGGTACGGCATTAGGAAGGAATGTAGTGACTTACTGAAACCTTCCTGGGGAACCCTGTCGCAGAACATTAGTTTAGAATGGGCCAAACCCTCAAGGATGGAGGTGCGTTACTTTTCATGCTGCTGACTTGAAGAAGTAAAATGGTGTGACGGTCGCAGAGCTGTACCAGGGCCGTCCGTCTCTCTTTTGCACCGCGTTGCCATATAACGCGCCATTCAAGGTCAAAACCCAGGGGGCTGCGAGAGCTCAGTGTGGAATACAAGGCATGAAACAGCGATAGACGTCTCACCCTTTCAAGGTCTGTACAAGACTGTCCGCCTCACTTTCGGACTTCGTATACACTACGGCCGGGGGGGTTTTGTACTCCATGAAGGAATATACAGGAAGCGACGATTCCTCTTCGGTAGCCTTGTTTCCCGAGGTGTTCTGATACGACGAGCTCGACGACGTATCCCTGGTAAAATGTGACGGCAGACGGGGCTTTGGGATCCCATTGCACGTTTTCTGAAACTGATGCTGTTCTTGAATATCACTGTCTGGTAGAGACACGTTTGGTGGGTCACTGCAAAAAAGTGTAAATTGTTTTCTGGCTTCGACGGAGGTGTACTCAACTGAGTTTGAACCACTTTGAATGATCGAGTTTTGTTTTTCAAACTCGTCGCGAAAGTTGTGTGACTTGCTTCGATTGATTGTCGCGGAAGGACGCCACCAACCGGTGCTCGATGGGCGTCGAAAGCGCGTTTCGTCGTCTCCCGACCAGTTAAATGAGTTCCAGAAACTGTAAGCTTTGTTGAAAAATCATCCAGGAAGAACGGGGGAACTCTGTAGAGGTATGGTGATCTTTGGTTGGTAAGGTGCGAACGAAGTATGTTCATCACGACGCGTACTCTTTCGAGGCCTGCCAGTTTGTACTTGTGCTCGTTGGGGATGTTTGTTTGACAGACTTTGCGGGTGCGTTGACACAGTCACCGTCGAGGATTTCGATGGACCACTCGTCGTCCGAGCCGGACATCGCTGTCATTCTCAATCTGACGCGTTTTCTACACAATAATTCACGTCCTCAACAAACGCGAAATGAACATCGCTTGTCACGTGATGGCGTTTGCCATAGTCCTTGCTCACTGAGACTGAGTCACTCAAATTATCTGATACAGATTGAGATGCTGTAACGTGCCAATCTGAAACTCATATGTAATTTGTCGCTCACCCACTAACGCAACCTGTGGATACGCAGAATGTTCCTGGTCGTACGGATTTCCGATTAATCTCGGAGCCGGTGAATGCTCTCCATTGCCAGGCAAGTTCTATCATGATAGTGGTAGTAAAAGTATGTAGTTTTCTCTTCGACACCAGTGTTGATTAAATTATGATTCTCACGCAATTAGAAGCTTAAGTTTAGAACCACTGAAGTCTCGCGAGAGCTTTCCTAGCAGCGTGCATATGCTTGTGTTCCACAGTGTAGATGATCTCATCGAGCATTTGTTTGAATCGATCAGATCGCATCCGTAGCGTAGAAATATGTGTATGAACCTCAAGGGTTATCGCAGATTATGTAGTGCTGGAAGGGTCATAGTAAGGGATGGCAAAGATCGGTCTTTGAACGGTACGTAACCGGCGTTCACACCGTTATCAACCAAGTTGAAGTTCCCCGAGATCCATTACCAAAGATGGTGATTTAAAGAGAGCGCTTTTCAATCAGTAATTACCGTCACTCAAGCTTCCGTTTGATCGAGAAACACGCTTTGCTCTTTTCTAGGATCAGGGATGCTGAAGATAAGTAAAAAGAATGCACCATGTGGCTGAACTGTTGCCATGACTGATAGTAAGCTGCCACTCAGTGGCATGACTCATATCACGGCTAATAGTTGTTCGATCCGTCTGGTGACTTCCCCGTCTGGTTCTGGGCGCTTGTGCGAGACAAGATAAACCGGAGCTAACATTATCTTCGTAGTCAGGGCTTCGATCGACTCCCCTTTCCCGCCCTTCAGTTGCACTCCGCTTTCTCTCTCTCTCTCTCTCTCTCTCTCTCTCTCTCTCTCTCTCTCGGTACACATTTCTCCCCAGGACCTCGCAGCACCCCACGGGGAGATAAAAATTTCCCTGATCACAAAAACGACTTGCTGTCATCCCATCTGTCATCCCTCTTCATGATAAGACGCTTGTTCGCGTTTTTTTCTGCCCAGAAAAATGAAAAGATAGCATCCGCGGATCCTGTCAGTGGCTTTCAAGAATTACGTTCAGAGACGACGCCTCTTCTTGTCCCTCCGACTCCTAGCGTCGATCAGCCCTTCGACAATGATGTTCCGGGGAACAATCCGCATTTGACGATCTTTTGGCAAGAAGTTGTAACGCTCATGAGATATGCGCTTCCAGTATTTGGGTTCGTGTGTTCTGTTTCTGCTCGTTATTGTACGCTTTTGCTGAATCAAATCTCGAAAGTACACACGTGTTTGAGCACAGTATCATCATGTCCTCTGTGATTTCTATTGGACACATATCTACGATCGCGCTCGCCGCGGCCACCATCGGCTTTATGACGGCCAATGTCACCGGACTCAGTATCATCCAGGGGATGTCCAGTGCCTTGGACACTGTCTTACCGAGCGCATGGACATCAGACCAGCCACAAATTGTTGGACTATGGACTCAACGGATGGGTATGTTCCAATATCACCAACAAGCTCGCAGTGTCTAACAGTCGAGGACAGTTGTTCTACAGCTCATCGTATTGATCGTGAGTTCGATGCTCTTATCTAGAAAGATTATACTCATCACAATGCGGTTAGCCCATTTACATAATTTGGTTCAACGGAGAATCCCTCCTTCTCATGCTGAAGCAAGATCCGGATGTTGCAAGATTTGCAGGTGTATACTTAAAGTGGGCTTCATTCAGTCTTCCAGCATACTCTTTCAACTGTATTTCTCGGCAAGTTCTGTCCCCTTTCACCCTGCGATACGCTGACGACCACTTTCAGTCGATATTTCCAAGCCCAAGGTAAGTACAATGCTAGGTGTGCTTCTGTGGTACGCTGATTTTGACATCCAGGATTGTTCGATGTACCTGCACGTATTATTGTCTTTGTTGCTCCTATAAATATCCTTCTGAGTTATCTTCTTGGTGGGTTATCACCAACTTACGATAACATCATGAGACCTGATGGCGTACATATTTTAGTATGGGGCCCTGACTCAATACGCATTGGGTTTATCGGAGCTCCGATTGCGACTTCGATCTCTTACAACCTGATTTCCATTGCATCTGTTCTCTATGGCGTGGTCTTTGTGGAACGGACAGCTTGGCATCCCATCTCGACCAGATGCTTCAGTTCTTTGGGTACATTGGCAAGGTTGAGCGTGGGTAGCGTTGGTGAGAAGATGTCTATCTTCTCGGCATTGTTTTGCTAACGCACAGGCGCAGGTCAAGTGGTATCGGAATGGTGGTCCTGGGAGCTCGTTGGACGTACGTGGCATGTTTCTTCTAACTCTGCTAGAAGTATTCATACCAATACACCTAGTGGCTGCCAGTTTGTAAGTGATAGTGACGCCCGCCGCCCGTACTCGTAACGGAGTGAATCTTTGTAGCCTGGGCCCCATGACGTTGGCATCACAGTCTGTGCTGCTGTCTACGATCTCGTGTACCTTCCAAGCCCCATACGCCTTGGGCATCGCCGCTTCTGTTCGGTTAGCTGCAGTTCCTGTGTCCCATGGGCGTGTCTGACACTTGTTAAGCATTGGAAATCTCCTCGGCGAGAAGAAAGCGAATCGTGCTGGTGTTGCCGCAAATGCTGCCATCTTTCTTTCCATCGCCTTGGCAGTGTTCTTAAGGTCCGTGTGTTCCTCATTTGATCTACCCGTAGGTGACGGCTATTTACAAGTTCTATGCTTGTTACCTTCCGAGGGGGATGGTCATACATGTTCAATAACGATCCCGGTAGGTGGATCCAAGATACTCGCAAGCGTTGCTGAGTTGTGTCTACTTTTCTCAAGATGTTGCCGCCCTCGTAGCCGCCGTGCTTCCTGTGGTGGCAGTCGTACAAATCTTCGACGACTGGGGCGCTGTACTTTCGGGCATCCTGCGTGCACGCGGCAAACAGGTACATGTTGACTCACGTCTCTCCTGATTCAGCGACTAAAGATATCACACATAGATGTTAGGTACCACGATCAATATCAGGTAAGCTTTGTCATCTTAATATCATTCATCAGTAATGACCGGTGATGTTTGGGAAGTGGATACTATTGCCTCGGTTTTCCGTTCGGTCTCTGGTTGACATTTAAGCATGGATGGGGTCTCTCTGGGTTATGGTGGGGTTTAACAGTTGCGATGATTTGGGTTGTGATTTTGGGCACCTACCTCTGTCAGACGACGAATTGGAAAAAGGAAGTGGAGAAGGTGATGGCACGCTTGGAAGCTGACAAGGCATATCAACAGCGTCAGAGGGGTGACGCTTGAGGAATATGCTCGTACGAAAGGATACGAACGAACGGGATGCATGATCCCATGAACGAAAACTACGACTGGGCGATATGAATGTAGACACATGTTTTGTTGACGTTGAACTTAGTACTGCAGGTTTAGAAGCTGAAATTGAAGGGACAGTACAATCCCGTCAACAGTGCTGTTTAGGGGGAATCCTCAGTCACGACTACAGGGCAAGTTGGATTCGACTGTCAACCCTGGTCACATGCCCAGATCTCACTTTTACTATTGAAGTTCCAATTGTGGTGCGTTGCCCAATATCCCACATCGGCGCAATCACTCCCTCGGGTTTATTCAAGTAGGCAAATTCGAGTGTCAGTATATTCTTGTGGTCGGACATACTGTACTTTGTTTTCATTGACACAGGCTCGTCTCAAACAATCCTCAATTTCGGGCCAGAACGGTATTTGACATTTCCGCTGGCACTCACCTGGGGAAATTTGCGTCACGTCTGTATTAGTGTTTGGATATCCTGAAGACACGCACTGGCAAGCCCGCAGCGATCACGACCAGGTTTCGAAATTGTCGACTACAGAATGACACATTCCTCTTATCTACGGTATCTGATTCTCTGGGAACCGGAACCCTCCTTTCTGGTGGGTACTCGGTTTTCCCCGGCATTGAACCTTGTTTGCTTGTCTTTCATAGATCAAGGATGTCCTCGGGGAGAAGCTCGGGAAGCTCGGGTGTCTCCGCGATTGCTGTTATGCTCACATCTCGTATTCGTAATTGCCTACGTCTAACGGTTGTTTTAGAGCGGCCTTCCCAGAAGGTGATAGGAGTATATTCTTATGAGATCTGATTACGCGGATCATGGTTTATAGATACTTACCAAGACGCCGTGGGTGATAGTGCATATGAATTCTTCGAGTACCGATTGACCTTTGAACAAGAACTGATAATCCTTTTGGCCGTGACTGGGATTACTCCATAATAGCACACTTGGAGATCAAGGAAACTTTGACAACTGATGGAAGCCTTGAGTGCGTTCGCCAAGGAGCGGCGTTTTAGAACCGAGGGGCGCGAACGGAATTGTGATATCATGGCAAAGGGATTTCGTACGTTGATTCTGGGCGACCTAAACCCCTCGTCCACGGCGAGCTGGTGGGATTAAACCGCAGTGTTAAGCGAGACAATAAGAATGACCCTCGGGAAGAAACCTGCAATGGCGATTTGTTCGCCCGCCCTCCCCGAACAGATACGATGTTTCCCTGTGACCGCGAACCATCAACCTCACTTGAAGCACTGATCGGTAACGAGTGTATTTTGGTACTGACCGGGAGTAGCCCAAGACACTAGGGTCCTTGACTCGCGTGAGATTCCCATGGGGAAAAGAAGACCCATATTCAACGGATGGGAATCATTTGACATCGACACACCAAGCACGCAGTGTGTGACTTGAACTTCAAGTCAACTTCGCCGCTGCAGCGCATCATTCGAGCCTTCGAGAATCGACACTGAACGTTAAGCCTTAGCGACGTCCCACCCCACCCTCAGAAATTTTCCACGAAATGCCCTCGGCATTGACAGATTACTATCGTGATGCAGCCGAGGTCCGTCCTTCTTGACTTATGTTGAAAAGCAAGGAAAGGAAGAGAGTAGAACCCTGAGAAACAGTCTGTCGTGATCGCGTGTTTCACCCTACCAGGTCCTGAAACGGTTGCCCCGTCGTGTTATGTGGGTTGGGCGGTGGGCGGCTCGGCGGACTTTTCGTTGCAAAATTTCAATTTTTGCAAGTTGCCGCTTCTTCTTCCGTTGTCATTTCCATGTATCATCGTTATCATCGGCGGTCGCCACTTATTTTGATCATCGGCACATCCGCAGTTATGGCCATGAGAGGGAAACTTTGCGTGAGTTTTCGCGTGGCACCGGCGGCGGAGTTTGGTCAGATATCTCCTGAGTCTGGACTCTTGAGCGCTAACTTCCTGAATGAACTTCCTAGGTCAGACAGGGCTGGATGCACATGCATGCACCGTGGCAAGTAGGTACTTAGTCAGACCTCGCGAGGTGTGCCAAGAGGTGCTCACCATCTTCCACCATGTCAAATAATTTGCTTCGCATGGTCTTGGACCAGTTTGCATGGCACATTTCCTTTGGGAGAAGCAAAAGTCCCCGCGAGTATTCCCGGGCAAGATTGGAACACGAACTTTACGTAATTTCTCCCTTTTCACGATTCTGAGTGGAAAGCACTTGTTAATTTTAATTCAAGGTAGTTGCGCGACAACTAACTTGAAGACGCGAGGGCTTTTGTGTTCATACTGAAGCTTGTGGACGAGGCCGTCGCCGGCCCGTCGGCAGTGAGCTCTTTTATTTGAACTCTTCCGTTTGAAATTCTTCCTTCTTACCCCGGGAAATCCCTGAAGCAACGCATGCAACCGAGTTTTTTTTTCAGCGTGCAGCCGTGCTGTCAGACCCGTTCCGGGTTTCACCGCCATGCTGTTGGCACTTCCACGTGGACCTTCGGGGCGGGTGCGTTCGGGTTGACCGGTGCAAGTCTTGTTTCCGATGATGCTCAAGATGGAGTAAATTTGTAAGGTATGCATGCGTACTTGGTATCAACGGCGATCCATCTAGGGAGCTTGAGCGCGCCCGACTTTTTCCCTGCGATCGCTGGAATGATCAATCGACCGGGAACTATCAGTGAAACGGCGCTGGTCTGAGGCTCGGCGCTTGGATACTTCACACACTCAGTCTCACTCGGATGTAAATGTGCGAAGACTTAGACACATTCCAAGAAAACAAAAAGGTATCATTACACGACCAGAATAATGTGATAATACATAATGCGTAGGGTATAAGTGCTGTATTAGAGGAAGAGCTTTCGATACAGTGAGATCTATGTTGTTTCCAGATGCACGTAACAGGGCCCGATGATCTATGCACAGCATGTCTATAGTTTTGAGATTGCGGGTTGCATTTTGTTGAGATACGCCGATGCTACCACGCTTCCGGTGTCGTTGTTGATAACCTTAGTTTAACGTCAGGATTGTTGATGCACATGGTACAAGTTTCAGAGCTGCTTACCTCACATCGGGCACTCATAATGCGACCGCCCATGGCGATAGAGGTACTAATAATTCGGAGACATGACCCTCTACACCGGTAAGGGTCAGATCACGACTTTCTCTGGGGGAGATGAATAACTTACGCAGGAGCAGGAGAGTGAAAGACGACATTCATGGCTTGAGTTACGCCAACACCGTTGACGTTTTGGATCAACCCCAAGGCAACAAGTGGCGTGCTACAGCAGTTATCAATCAAGAACGCAATGCATCCGCCATGTAGCATTCCTGCCCCGTTCAGCATGCCTGGGGGAATCGCTGTCAGATGCGGCCCCTAGTCATCGTGTACATATAGAGCGACTTACTTTTGTTGACAACCACCTCCGCAGTCGTAATGGCCTCTAATCGACCTTGCTTGTCTTTGCTGCCGTACGCACTGATATCAACAAATTTGACCGCTTTGGCGATGTGGTGGCCGAAACACTGTTCATCGCCAGCACCGTAGGCAATGAAGGTGTTCAGGATGAGCTGCTTGACACGAGGAGAGACATTTCCTTGTATCTGTGATGCGTCCCCGCAATTGGAAAGCAAAGCGGGGTCAACCCAAGCTTTCCGTGCGGGTTTAGAGGTACCACCGTAGATGACGGACGTGGTAGACGAGGAAGGGGCGGGTGTATATGGTTCATAAGCAGCAGAGGCGGCGCTGGCATAGACAGGGGAGGTTCTTGAAGACATGAATGATGAAGCTGGGGACAGAGAAGAAACGGATATCGCGACGAAGTAATGGGAGGGGCCGGTATTTATCCAAAAATTAAATCTGAAGAATCTAAAATGAAAATGAGTTAGAATGGGCCACTTGGCTAAAATTGAGCCGATTTTTCGTGAGTAGCGGAGTGCGAGCTTCCACTGAACTTCTTGATGTGGAAGTCGAGCTGGCCTTCCCTTGCAAGATCTGAATAGATCTGGGTGCAAAAGGAGTCCGTATGCGGATTTTGGACGAATTGGTTCAACGGACCAAGGGTCGTCAGTAATGTTGACATGTCGCACAAAGCGACTTCGTGGCGACAGCGAACCTGGCAGGTTAATCAGAGGCAGCCGAGTTAGGTGTGCGCTGCATCCGATCATCACGTAGAACGACTTGGCGAAACGCCCTAATAGGCAGCCAGGCTCTGGCTAATTCGAGCATGTTCCTCACGTTGAGAAAAGGGAGTCGCCAAAGTTGCGGTCTGGACGGCCGTCCGCGTGAACCCGAGAATCAGACGATCTGTTTCTCCACAAACGTGAATGTAACCCGTCCGTAGACGAGTCCACTGCCAGTGTAGGAATTGCACTGCATTTCCAGATGCTAACGATGGAGCTCCTGGATTTGGCGCAGGATCGAGGAGATTTGCCGAGATGTTCCCAAGGAGGACACGTCGTGAAAGGCAAGCTGGCGTGTGCCTCATGAAAATCTGGCGGAACAGTTGGACACTAAACCTAAGCAGTAACACGTAATTCCCAAGGGTAAGGAACACCCTCCGCTCGACCTCCCACGCCGACCGCCGTCAACGGATGGGGTGATCAATTACCCTTCACCGTAGTCCAAGG
>JBBPPB010000573.1:0-12499 GCA_038091755.1 Leccinum pallidistipes | reverse complement strand
CCGAGTCGGAACTTTCAAGTTCCAGACACGGCGCAACGGGAACCACAACTACTTAACTAGAAAAGGGCCGGCGGACTCTCCGAAACAACAAGGCGATGGTGTTGCGATGAGTCAGTGAACTTATAGATTTATCCAACTAGTACAGCCCATGAATACATTGCTTCAACAACTAGAATTCGTACTCCTCGCAACTAGAATAATCCTCGTCGTCCTGTTCTGTCGCCACAACTATCAACTTATCCGAGTGATCCGAGTCTGAGTCCGATTCTAGGCGCAAATCAGCGTCTGGAATGTCATCACTATCATCACCGTCAGATATAGCACGATCATCCTCGGAAGCAACAACAGTTGAGTTCTGAATCATGTCCGAGTCAGTCAATTTGCCAAGTTGAAGCGGGGGTGACCTACATCTTCTTGGCCACTGGAATTGTAGACACTGCTATATTCCGAGGGTCGCTTGGTGTGCGCATACAAATGTCCGACGCCGAGGCCCCAGTGGTAACGCATGACCATATCACGGTCCACAAATCTGATACGCGATGTCAATTAATACACATAGGCGAATAGAGGTATATACCTGTTGATGAAATAATGATTCCAATCATCGGCATCAAGAGCCAATCGAGATGCAGAAATCCGATCAGGACGTAGTCTGCCATCCGCGAATGATGGAACAACATGACAGCCTCGCAGGACATCCGCTGGGTCAACAAATCCGAAGGCATCCCCAGAGCTCATCGGTAAAAACTTCGCTTTGTCGAGAAGATGTCGGTCCCAGGCTGCTACAGCGGGGGAGTCCAGGTGCTGAAACCATCGCACCCAGAGGAATTCAAGCCGTGTTGATAGATAATTCTTGGACCCTGCGCCGGTGAAAATAATGTTCGCGTGGAAGACACCTAGAACACGAGCGTAACAAAATGGGTGGCGGTTGGAACCACTCTCGTGGGCCAACATCATAATGTCACGGCGGTCAGTGGAAGGGTTTACAGTGTCGGATTCGCGACGGAGGTCATACGTCGTGTAGTTTATGTGGAATAGGGCGTGACGATACATGCGGCCTCCTTTGAAAACTACTTGGTTGAGGGTTGAGAAAATATCATCGTCGGACTGAGGTTCAGATCGGATGTCTTCAGGATCGAGACCACAGTGCATGTTGCGAACGCGAGGCAAGAGGTGTGATTTGAGTTTTACAACAAAATCCTGCATAAGCCCCGTTAAACAAAACCTCCGAATAAAGATGTGAACGTACTTTTGCGGCTAGGTCATCAGAGTTTCTTTGTGCGAAAGTGAGTACGTCCTCTGGAAAATTTTGGGACACTCCAATGACATGATGTTGTTCGGGTGCATTCGGCGTCGGGTCCATCGCTTTGTCGAGTACTTCGTTTTGGGTTCTGATGCGCCGGATGCGGTGTTGCCGTTGTTCGATAGAAGCGAGTTGGGCAGTGAATGCCTTGCGACTGGTTCTCGCGAACCGTGATTTGCTGGTACGATGTTCAAGTTCCCCCTGGTGAATCAGACCACGTCAATAAAAATTGAAAATCGGTACACTGTGACGCACCGACTGAGTCGAGTAAGAATCTGTAGTGCCGTATAGTTTGATCTGGGAAACATAATCGCCCAAGGCGTGAATCTTATAGGTTCGAAGGTTAAGAACCTTTTGCTGGCGATCATTTGCTGCCACAGCACTTGAAGTTTTCCCAGTACGGTTAAGGCCTTGGCGAACCTGTCGTCTGCGGCGACTCTCTGCTTCACGACGAAGTTCCTTCGTCGAGAAGGTAGGGCACGTCTCTGCCACGAATCGACGCATTTTGCGACCGAGGGACCGAGTGATCGTATCCAATATTTCGAGTGTTTCATCACTGTGCATTCTGAGCTTTGCTAACGCATGCCAGTATGCAAGGATGAAAAGGAGTTCTTGGATTACATTGTCATATGGCTCAGGAAACAGGCCCAGGAACACGGGAATAGCGCACTATAGAAGTGCTGCATTAGGATCTGTCTCTTTCACTTGATGGAACATGAAGACGCTTGTGGCACTCACCTGCAACAAGTCCTCAAAATCTCGGGCGGCCATTTTCTTCAATTCGGACACATTTCGACTGAAACGCCGGATTGTACCACATCCAAAAGTTGGAATCTGGCGGTATCTTAGAAGTACGTTAAGCAATGTAAATGGTATGATCTATTGGCCCTTACCGGCGATCAAGCTCAGCAAGCCTATCTCCCTTTAGGCTATCCAACATCCTCAATAGATGTATGAACACCGCCTTCCAAACACCAAGTTCGAACTCGTGTAAGAGATCGACTACAAGCATCAAAAAAAAGTCGAATCCCGTGTGGTGAAGCCGCGCAGAGAATGCATTCTACACGGGCATGAGCGGTGGAAATACAAAACTGGTGCAACACGAACACCCACCTGAGTAGGAACCAAGGACTCGGCCTTGAGGAGATCCTCGACCCGGGAAGCGTCGACAACAAAGTGTTGTTCGTAGATTAGTCTGCGTGCCGAAGAAATCTTGGTCCGCCTGTCATCATTATCCTTGCGTGCCAGAATTTGTCGTTGGAGAATGTCCTTGTCCGTTGCCAGATCCTGTACCCTGTCTTTAGGAATGGTACAACGGGGGCACGGGCATGCCCCAAGGTTACGGACATTTGCTATTAACACTCTGGTCACATGTGAAGTCAGTCGCGTCATTCACCATGATTAAGTGCTAACCAGAAACGTACTTTTCAGGGTAATCGGCCGAATAGGTGAAGATGCGCGGGTACAACCGCCGTTCTATCCCATCAGCACACATCATCACAATGCCATGTTCATACGCGTGGACAAATTCATCGTCAAGAATTTCCGTCCATTGGGCATGAAAAAGCTCCCGATGACAATGTGTGAAAAATGCACTACCGGGGAGTTTGTCTTCACCACTATCAAATATGAAATCCTTAAAATCGTCTGGCAACTGTGAATCACGGCATCAGAAACACCATTAACTTGCGTCGCCCAAACTCTGAGAGGTACGAACCTGTTGAAAATAAGCAACATGACTGCACAGCTTGGACGATGGTTTGCTTCTCTCATTCTTGGAGTGGTTTCCCAGGAATACGTACAAAGGCCATAATTTCGCGTCTCCAAAGGACGACAACTGCATCGCGTCCGACCAAAACATGAGTGCAACAATTCGTCTAGGTAAATTGCACCCAGGTTCTGGTGGTGTCTCCTGAAGCTGATTATGCGCTTCGATAAACGCTTGGGAAGTATACAGCTCGCCGTGAATTCTGACGTCACGATCTTTGTGAGCAGGACGCCAGCGCAATTCATAAGGTTCATAGTGAACAGGTTTGTGCAGCGCACGATCTTGTACCTTCTCTCGCACAATAGAGATTAGGGAGCGGCAGTAGAAGTCGGAAACCGTGTAGCTATGGTGACCAGGATTGGTAGCGCGTTTTGCGAATGGTACCGAGATAGTCACAGTCTTGCGTCTCCACCCAAGGTTGTCATCCATGATTTCCGTAACCGCCGAGCTGCCCGGGTCGTCAAACGTAACAGAGGATAATTCCTCCGCGGGTGTGAGTTTCCCTAATTCGCGATTGATGGTTGTCCACTGAGTATTACGGATATCATCGGGCTTAAACTCAAAGCTCCCAACAACGGTAAGGAGGCTTCGAAAGTCACGTCTGGACTTTGTTGTGCTTTGATTCCAATACCAATCGGAGAGGCGAAATGAGCTTTCGTTCGGGAAGGGGTGAAAAGGGCTTTCAACGTTGTTTTGCGCACTGAGCGGCTCGAGGCCAAGAGATTCGTCTGGACGAGGAGATGAATCTTCGGGATCGTGTTCAGGGAGTGTTTCGCTATCGTATACTCGGAACAGTCCGAATGAGTTTTGCTGAGTGCGGAATATCTGGCGGGACCGTGATTGGGAATGATGTGGCAAGGCCGACGGAGTTGATGAGTTAGACGTGGCCGATAGCGGTACTGGTGCTGGTGGTCTAAGACGAGCAACAGTAGCCTCCGCAGGAGGCAAGGGCAGAGGTAACTCAGGCAACATATCTCTAAACCGTTTCGGCAGTTGCTTGTTCGGCCGACGGGACCTCCTCAACGACAGTGGTAACGAAGCATCCTGCTCAGCAGTTGACTGAATGCTCTCTGCTTGATGTTCTTCATTCTGGGCGGTCTGCACAAGTGTAAGTGTTTGTGGCTAAGTTGCATAAGAAAGGACGAAACTTGAGTGTGACCATCACATAAGACAGTATGATGGGCACCTGGGACGTGCAAGTTCTGAGATCCTGATTGCAGCGAGGTAGTAGCATCAAAGCGAGGGAGTGACTCGGAGCCACCTGAGAGGCGGCGTTTCTTTCGATACACTTCTTGCGCCTGTGTAAGTGCACTAGAAAGGCGTTTCCTGCCTGTTTTACACGCTTTCGAGTGTTTCGTGAAGGCTGAAGTCTGTGTGAAGGTACGGCCACAAACACATGCTTGCGAAGTATGCGTTGACATCCATACAGTTCTCAGCAGCTGTTTCATGGAACGAGCAATGTTGGCTCCCTCGCTATCACAAGAATTTGACAATACTCACCGCGTTAATTAACACTTAGTTGTTCGAGACAATGTGTCGTCGACCGAAGAGTTCTGACAACAAAAAAGGAAATACGAACTGAGCGACATCGGGAGCCATGTTTAAATCACGTGACCTACGTCGGATTCCCCTTCGTTCGGCCGACTACCACCCAGTGACACGAGCCTGCCCATCGTACCTAAACCGAAGCATACACGTGAGTCTCTGAACGAGAGTGAGAGGCAACACTGAGCTGGAGTGACATGAAAGACTCACCAGCTCCCGTACAATCTCAGAGGCGCACAACACTTTTCCTCCCAGTACTCGCTGCCAGCGCCCATCAGGCGAAAATGCAACGTGTGATAACTGTCTTTGATGACAGATAAGCTGATTCAGCAGCATTGGTTTGCCGCCTCCGGATTCAGACACAGAGAAGAGCGAGCACACGAAGAGGGTTTGATCAGACCGTGGTATCAAGAATTCGGGGGCGCGAGATCAGTGCGTCAAATCGTTTTAGTTCAATCGTCTGAGCTAAGCGGGAACCCGACGAGTTGGTGGATGTTCACATCTTCATCCAATGTTGGTCGTTTTGATGTATGATCAAATTGGGCCTCCAGAGTACAAGATTGGTATTGAGCACGAGGGTAGTAACCCAGCGTGGGTGGTCCTTGAGGACCCTGACTCGGAGTTGCTTGCCCTGCGAGATAATCAGAATTCCTGACCAACATTGAACGAAGAGCTCGACCAGGTGTGCATTCCATACGCTCAATGTGCGATCGCTGTTAGCGGTATACAGTACGCCTTTCCCGTCTTCCCCTCCGCCTCCCCACTTTACGACGGTTGACACTGGCCGTGTGGCCGCCGAGAGTGTACTCCAGTAATATGGTTGCGGTAGACCAGACGCGTATGGGATGAATGGATGTCCTCGAACAACGTGTGGCAGGATATACTCTAAACACGGACTGTGGCGAACATCGAATGACGATTTCTCCTGAGAACGCTTGATGGGTGGTTTCGGATGTCGTCATGGATGAACTTGGAGGCGACCATGCGAATTGGCGCATTGGGCTTTGTGGCATCCTCGGGCAAGGCAGTGAAAAGGGCGCATGGTCCTCTTCCTCCTCCGTGGTGGATGTGTACTGTGACAATCGAGACCTCTAACCTTCCCATTTTCTCCTCTATCCGTCGCTGTCTGGTGTCTTCGTTGATACCGTCTTCGTCGTCATCCATGTCGATGGAACGTGGGTCCCAGTGGCTCGTGGAGACATCGCTATGACTGGCCGTGCGGTTGAGGGGTTCGTGGAAGTACGGCTCGTGAGTCTGTCGGGAAGGGAAACTTGATCGGTGCCTGTCATGGAGAGCGGACGGCAGGTTGGTGTGCCAGGTGAAGGGACGGGCTGAGGGAGTGGGTCGCGAACGCGCAGGATCAAAGTAGACAAGAGAGATTTATGTACCTGGACGGATGGGTGTTGAGCAGCTGACGCGCGACTGGCACTGGGATCCTCAAGGTGGTGACGCAAGGGCGAACCCTGGGATGGCCGTCAGAGCTGCACTTCGGATGTTATCAGACCGATGAGCATTTCATGCGACACTGATATGGCTCGATTGATTTACTATGATACATACAATTTGGGAAGCAATTTCATGTTTAATCTGCGAACCGATTGAGAGGTGACACCGGTGACCAGTGAACTTTTGAACAAAGTTGAACGTGGGCAAAATACAAAAACAGAGTCCCCGACTCCCATCCCCGACTCCCACCGTAGTGGGGGAGGGTTAATGCCCGGCAGGAACGTCGCCAGCAAATGGACCTGCAGGAACTTTTAACTAAAAAAGGAAATCGCTTGTACTTGTTGTGTGATGCTGACTCCGAGTCGGACTTACTTTGACTAGACTAGTACTATAGCCTGAGTGCCATCACTAGTGACAAAGAAAAAGAATGAGGCGATAGATGTGAGTGTTGTGTGGGCAAATCGTTGTTTATGAATACTGTAGGTTCATTGACGAGATCTCTTTCATCAAGTCTCGTTCCCTCGGCGAGGCGTCGATTCCTTCGGAGGTTTATAAGTATTCGCCTAAACTTGGCTACGACATGGCGGGCGGATCCGGAATCGTGCGCCACCCCGAACCCATTGAGTGATATGATTTCAAAAACAAGAACAAGAACAAGAACAAGAACAAGAACAAGAACAAAAAGAGAAATCATACCATGCCTAGAATAGCTTCGAGTCGTGCAAAGAATAACTTGAAAAGTTGCTAGTGGATATCATTGAAATGTACCTCAGGCTGCACCCATTGCCACACCGCACCATCCCGCCAATATTAAGTTACTAAGTACATACTAGTTACTAGGCTACTAGTACAGTGCCGTACAGAACAAATGCGCGTGTGAAAGGGTTCTGGCTACTTTGCCAGTGCCAACGCTGGGCGGAAAAAGGAGAAGAATTCTGAGCTCGCGGCGTGCGTGCGTCGCATCATGAAACACTTTATGTCAGGGGTGCAGTGTGTCTATGCAGTGTTGTTGTCGATGGGCCGTCGAGAGCGGGACGCTTGGCAGGGGCGATCATTGACGGCATCGTCGATGTGTGTACTACAGGATGGCAGCGTTGGGCAGTCAGAACATCGACCTCCGTCGAAACTCTGACTTGTCCCGATCATTAGAGTTCGGTATCCATGTAGTGACTCACCGTTGACTCTCCCATGCCAAAGTGTAAGTACTGGATCCACGGAATAACAAGATCCGAAGCAGAAAATGGAAGTCAAAATGTAGTCCAATACTTGTGTAGCATTGCATTTCCTCTGATTCTTGCTCCGTAGCATTCACATTGCACGAACTGTTACGACCTGTTGGTTTGCAGATTTGTAGATCTCTGCATTCTACGTATATTGACGATTTTAGTACATTGACACGACTTTGGTCACGAACAATAGATTTGAATGACTGGACCAACAGCGCTAGAAACGCTCTCCTTGGCTGTGTCGAAGGTCAAAGGCAATAAGTGACAGTAAAACGAGAACGAGATGTGGCTGAGAAATCCATCCCACAACCAAGACGAGAAGAGGTGATAATGTACGATACATCAGAAAGGAAAAGCAGACAGACACAAGGAGAGCAGAGACAAAAAGACCAGAGAGATTAGGCACCAGACGAGAGATGATGATGAACGAAATGAGAAATCGAGAGACGAGGACGAGACCAGAGACTAGAGGGAGAAGCTAGGCAAGATTGACGAGATCGAAATTAGCAATAAGAGGGATATTACAATATTAGTCCGGAGATCGCTGGACTGAGATCCGAAAAGAAAATCAGAAAGTCTATGTGCAGGGTTCGATGGTATCATGCTGCATTGGAACCAGAAGAACGGGAGCGGGTAGCGGGTGGGTGTTGCATATGGGTAGGCGAACGTTTTGCCAATGGGAGGACTGTATGCAACGTCAGGATTAGGCATCCAACGTTCATGGATCACTTCTCTGTCCGATTCATCAGAATAGGACCGCAGAATTTTTTGAGGGAGGTAGTGGCAAAGGACATAGTTCGAGGCTTAGAGGGTGGACTGGAGAGGTGGGCCGGAGGCTGGAGGAACAAAGGGGAGTCTCGTGGCGGACTGCCGGAGTCGTGTGTCGTGCAGGTGTGACGGGTCTGGAGCTGGGGGAAACAGAGGCGCTGCGCATGTGTTGAGACGTAAAGCGAGATATCGGCATAGGAGTAGAAGGTGGCATAGGAAGCATAGGAGGAGCAGCGCCATATACTGAAGCACCAGACGACGAAACCGACTGACGACGGGGCTCACTAACCAAGGTAGGAGCAGCAGACGAGAAGCGACTAGGCGAAATTGAGCGTGTATAAGATTTCAGAGCCATGCGACTAATCTCTGCGTGCAGAGATTGACATTCTTGTACTTTTTGGGTATAGAGGGATTGCTTTGAGTCATCGTTAGTCAGAAAAACAATAGCCGATTAGTACGAGGTCCATTTACCTGTCTGAGGGAAAGGTTAGGTAGAATGGAAACGATATAATGGAATGGACGTACTGCTTCAGCTCAGCTTCCAACTTCGACGCGGTTAAATCCATGTCGTCCAGCTTCCCTTTGAGATTGGCCTCGACAGTCTTGGCCATTTTTGTCACCTCGGAATGAGCGAAGTGGTTCACGAGAATGGCTCTGAGCAGCGCAGCACTCAGAGCAAGAGAAGAAATCTGCAATATGGGTTAGATCCATTAAAAAAATATTTCACATCTCTGCGAAGGGCATGACACGGACCTGATTGTCTTGTTGTTTTTCGTCATGAGTCAGCCACTCTTGGAGTTCATTGTTAAGAGTGGAGACTTCCTCGACTGAGCATTTTTGGCGGCCACGGCGGCGACGTTGTCCTTGAGTCGGCGGGCTTCGGCACGGGTGCGCGCAAAACCGGGCTCGACGATCGGGAAGCGAGGTGGCTGATGTAGGGAATGGTCTAGGGCCTCGTGCACGACACCCCGCCGCCTTGGGGTGGCATATCCGCTTGCCGAAAAGTCAATGCGGATAAGACGAACATCGTCACTGGTGAATTGTTCACGGCAGAAAGGACAGGCGGGCTTGAGACGGGGCAGCGTCTTTTCTACGATCTTGTGGCAACAGCTTGAACATAGGACATGACCTGGGAGGTGGTATGAGAGGGATGAAATTTTTCACGGTGGACGAGTGACTCACCGCACGGAATGGAATGGGGAATGCAATGCGGGCCGTACTCTTCTGCGCACACGTCGCAGACCGAACCAGGACTGAGCGTCAGCATGAGGGTCAAGGCGATGAAACCCTTGCCAGGTTTGCTAGAAGGAAATCTTTGACAAGGGATTCCGCTCGACGGGATGGTGGAGGATAAATACCATGAGACGGAATTTTGAGAATGGCAGCTCGCCAAACTTTATTCAAAGTTGGGAGCGACCAAACAAATGGCACTGCGCTTCCCAAAAAGGAAACTACTAACTCCGAGCGATTAATCTCACTGGCTTCGTATCACAAATTCCAGATCCCCTCTTTTTCTCTCTCTCTCCTCGTGCACTCGAGTAATATGTGGCATGTTCAAGATCTGTCTATCTTCTTCTCGTAGATATTCGATTTTTTTAAAAATTATTAATCCAAGACGATGGTGCTAATTTAGGGTTAGGGCTTAGGGCAACAGCGGCGCACAGCCCGTCTCCCACCGTCCCCGCCGCCCAGTCAGCGCAGCGCGCCGCCGCGTGTTTTCTCCTGCGCACGTCTACCAACTTGGGCTTTGTACTCCCACACTGCCCCAGTTGGATGACGCGTCTCGGTGTGATTCCCTCGGTCGTGGCCTGAGTTTCCGAGTGCCATCTGGCACGCAGTGCTGCCAACACATCGGAGGGCGATGCCTGAGGCTTGATGACATCCGTTCTTGACTGAGTCGAGAAAGCTCTTGTTTTCCGTCATCCTGCCGCTTATTACGAGCCTTTCGCCAAACACTCGGAGTCCTTTTTCGTTTACATAATTTCCTCTCGGCTACAGTCTTCCTTCGCACAGTGTACATGTAATCCATATCGATCATCTCGATATCATACGCGTGTTCTTGGACTAGCAACTGGACGTTGCCGCATCGAAGGAGACACGTTGCCGGCACCCCCTGCTAGTAGGTGATCAGATCAACCCCGTGATTCGGAGTGGCCCATTATCCGGCATACGGACATACTCTGCGCCAGTGTTTCTAGGCTGTCGAACCCATCAATCATATCCGGCCCATCGTTCTCCCCATTTACATCTCCGGCTCATTTGGCCCGAATGTCAAGAATATCCGTGCCTGTCCCATGCCACACACTGATTGTGGGTTCCCACTACAAAAGTGAGAACTGCTCCAAGGCTCCTCCGCGTTGCACGGTACTCAACTGTGGGCATGCAATTTGTGCTCATCGCCAGCGACGCCGCCCATCCATCGTGATCGTGTGGCTGTACCTGATAGTTGGCCTTGCGGCATCGACGATCAAGCACTGCCTGCTCTATCTCTTCGCAGGGATCGTCCGTGAGTCTTTGGACAGGAAAATTACGAGACGTGTATCGCCTGATTGACATCTGATTCCGACACGCTCACCTTTATTCCTATTTTTTATCACTGCTCTCCCATAGATAAAGGTGATAGAATCGCGGGTTATTGCCGCCTATCACAGGACTCCAACCTGTAGTTCGAGATCTTCTCAGGCCAAAACGAGCCCCCTAAGGCGTAAAGCCATACACGAGGCTGGTGCGATGTGGCTTATGACTTATAGACGAGTTCAAACCTAACCAACAAACTTTGTATCGATGCTTCCCCGCAACACGCCCTTTTCATTTACGGTCTATCTGCCATGAATCTAGTCCCTCCAGCCTCGTACACGTACATAGATATTACTCTACACCTAATAAGTCCCTGATCCATTGGAAAACACCATGGATGAATCGAGAACCAGAACCACCAGTGGCGTCCCACCTGATAGCTGATCTGGACCCATCTGATTGCATCAAACCCAGTAGCACTAAGGGCTCCGAACGATGTTCTCGATCTCAAGCTGGACACGGACACACGCGGCTTTGCCTTCAGGAGATTTACCCCCAAGGAGGGTGTCACTTTTACCCCCAATGCCAACTGTGGCAGCCTCATACAGCAGCTCGAGAAGTTTGACCCACTGTTTCCCCCAAATGTGCTTCGCCTCCATTCCACCCACATCCAGCGCCGCTGCGTGGTGCGATCAGTCACGAGCACGCCGCCGAGCACGCCGCCGGTTTCCAAGAATACAAATACGTACCATATAAAACTTGCGCAGCAACTGCGGTAGATAGGAGTCGCTCCTCATTCATTATCCTGGTGAAATACGCCCAATATCTCGGCAATCGGAACATGTTGTCGAGAGGTTTTTCGACGGGGGCGGCAAGCACGAGGAAGTACACTCGCATTATGCCAGAGATGCGTGTTATGTAGTCTCCCGTCGACTCCTGCTCGTCGCTGCCTGTGCGGTAACCCATGGCTTTCGTGCGGGTCGCTTCCGTCCATGCAACGCCGTCTACGTCGGTCGACGGGATAACGTTCGGCACAGGCCACCCGCCGGACCGCTGCACGAGCTTCGCAAAGAAGACGTCGGCGAAGGCGGGTAACCTCTCTAAAAGGTTCGCGGTCACGAGTGCCAGGGGAATCGCACTCTTCTTCTCCGCCGTGACTTCCGTCTCCGCTTGGAGTAATATTGCTTTTGCCAAAGACGACAAAGAAGCCAGGTACAGGGGTTGCGATACGCTTTGCAGAGGATAGACGAGTTCGAAAATTTGGTTAGTCTAACGGGAGGTTCGTAAGCGACACCCTAGATCGCAAGCAGAGCCTCACTATTCGTGTGATAATAGTCCGGTCTTGTGTAAGTTGGCCTATCTTCGGAGTGATTTGTCTCCGAATAGCGCTCCATTGTGTTTTCGACGCCTTTTCGCTCTTCACCGTTTTCATGGGACCTGATTTAAGGTTCTGCGACCAATGCCCCTTAGCGTCCACGGCAATGTCCGTCGATGGTAGTTCTTACCTTGAGTGTCTGCCGTGCATGAACCCAATCTTCCTCGGGCAAAGTCATGCCGACTGCATTTCTCCCCTTTGCAGCCGCGTCCACTGATGCACGTTTTTCTCGTTCGGCTTCATCTTTGGCTCGTTGTGCCGCTTCCTCTGCCTCTTTTTGTTGTTTCCGCCGTTCCTCTTCCTGCAGTCTCTTTTCCTCCTCAGCCAAGCGTCGTTCTTCCTCCAATCTACTTTGACGCTCCTCCTCCTCTTTCTTCCTTCTCTCTTCCTCCAACTTCTTTCTATGATTCTCCTCCTCTGATCGTATCACTCGTTCCATCCGATCTTGTTGTTCCTTGTCCTGCTCGCTCCATTGTATCCTGAGTTGATTCAGCTCCGACTGCTGCTTGACCTTGAGCGCCGACAACAGCATCTGTACTTCTGCCATCTGT
>JBBPPB010000572.1:0-12500 GCA_038091755.1 Leccinum pallidistipes | reverse complement strand
CGAAGGAATTATACCGAAGCAAAAAAACTCGCCTCAGTGTCCATCCTGATGGCGGAGGGGGTTCCGAATCTCGAGAGCCTGAGGAGCATCCTCCTGTCAACATACAGGAAAACAACGTACGTGCTGGTACACATGCTAACTTGAAAATGTACCTTGGAAGCTCATTTCTGCCGCTTCAAGGGTCATCTAGGCCATGAGTTCGAAAGGGAAGATGACACATTGTCTTTGGCACAGCGTAGGCCCCGTCGACAGAACCGTCAATTACCCCTACGATTTAGGGACTGCCTTCCAGAATCTCCCAGGCCGCTTCCCCCCACAGACATACCCCAAGCGGACCCTACATCTGGGTCGCAACCTATGTCGTTGGCGAGTGCATGCCTTCGAAGGT
The DNA here is from genome assembly GCA_038091755.1 of Leccinum pallidistipes. Lineage (NCBI taxonomy): Eukaryota > Fungi > Basidiomycota > Agaricomycetes > Boletales > Boletaceae > Leccinum > Leccinum pallidistipes. The sequence goes on along the minus strand of JBBPPB010000572.1, from coordinate 12,112 downwards.
TCAAAAGTCAGATAAATAAGTTCGGTTTATATCGACTCTATCGCACAGTCTCGCTTCCCTCACATGATCCTGACGATCCTCATTCAATAAACCATCCGCACCCAGATCCTGTAATCAGTCGCGACTCGGATTCTGGCAGTTCGAAAAATCCCTACCATCCTTATCCGAACCAAAACTCTTTCCGTCTTGGGGAATGGTACTGGAATCAAGGCGTTCAAAAGTCCCAGGAGAGCTTTAAGCAGCTCTTAAACATCGTAGGGAACTCCGACTTTCATTCTCAGGATGTCGAGAAAACGAACTGGAAGACAATTGACTGTGAGCTGGGCGAAGATACCCGGGAGCACGATGCCGAGTGGCTAGATGACGACGACAACTGGCGACGGACGCCTATCACAATCTCCGCACCATTTCATAGTCGCTACCAAAATCCCGGCCCAAAAAGCTATTGCGCTGGAGACTTTCATCATCGTTCCTTGGTATCCATCATTCGCGAGAAACTTACAGATCCCGAGCATGATCGCCTCTTTCATTACGAGCCCTATGAACTCAGATGGCAGCTCCCACACGCGGACAAAGATGTACGCGTTCATGGAGAGCTGTTTACGTCCGATGCATTCATACAAGCCCACCAACAACTGCAATATTCGCTGCCGGAGGCCGGGTGTGACTTACCCCGATGTATTGCAGGACTCATGTTTTGGTCCGACTCGACCCACTTGACATCCTTTGGTAATGCAAAGCTTTGGCCGCTCTACGTCTACTTCGGCAACGAATCTAAGTATTACAGGTGTCAGCCAACCAGTAACCTTTGTACTCATGTGGGATATTTTATAACTGTGAGTTCACTCGTCGTGGAGAAAATATATATTCCATTGACCACATCACCTCCAGCTTCCAGACGACTTCAAGGATTTCGCGACGCATAACACTGGAGGAAGGATGCCAAACGACTCCTTTTTTGCGCACTGTCGTCGTGAACTCTTCCAAGAACAATGGAAGATTTTACTTGACACAGAATTCATTGATGCTTACGAACATGGAATAGTAATCGTTTGCTGCGATGGAATAAAGAGACGATTTTATCCTCGGATATTTACCTACTCAGCGGACTACCCTGAGAAGTAAGACTCGTCTCATTTACTATACAGAACACAACTGATCCATCAGATAGAATTTTAATAGCATGCATACGGAACCTCGGTACATGTCTGTGTCCGCGTTGCCTAACTCCGAAAAACTGTGTCCAACAGCTCGCCACTAAGGAGGACATGCTTCAGCGCACAGTCGATGCCCGTGTCGACACAGCAGAGCGACGGGCCAAAATTGTCGAGGCTCGAAAGCTCATCTACGAGAAGAATTACGCAGTGGATACTGCTCAAGTTGAAGTACTATTGAAACCTGAGTCACTCGTCCCCACCTTTGTGCGTTTTTTTTTGTTCGGTCATAGAGATAGCTTAACCAGGCTTCGCAGAATGCATTCTCTGATAGACTGAGCCACACGGGCTTTGATTTTTTTCTTATGTTGGTGGTAGACCTTCTACACGAGTTCGAACTCGGGGTATGGAAGGCTATCTTTATTCACCTCCTACGTATACTAGATGCACAGAAGAGAAGCATGGTCCACGAGCTTGACCAGCGGTACGTGACTGTGTGACCTTAACTGGGGTGTCTGATATACTATCTTTTTTGAAGCTTTCGACAAGTACCCACTTTCGGACGAGATACCATCAGGCGTTTCTCTAAAAACACCTCTGAGATGAAGAAGATGGCCGCAAGGGATTTCGAGGATATTTTACAGGTGACGTTTCTCATACATAAGTTTCGATTGAGCAATAAACTTACACCGTATTCTGGTAGTGTGCTATTCCCGTGTTCGAGGGTCTTATTCCAGAACCTCACAACGGAAGTATATCGCACCTTCTGTTTCTATTGTGTCATTGGCATGCACTTGCCAAGTTGCGCCTGCACACAGACGACACGTTAAATATCTTGGATGATGTAACTGTCGAGCTAGCAAGCGACCTTCGAGCTTTCGTGGCAGAGACATGCCCTGAATTTATAACCAAAGAACTTCCACGGGAGGTGGAAGCCCGTAAACGTCGGGAAACACGAGAACGCCTCCTGAAAAATGGTCCTGCTGTTGCTCCTGCTGTGGACCGTGCATCTGCATTTACTGGTGCTCGTCTCCCCAAGACACTCAATTTGCAAACATACAAGTTACATGCTTTGGGAGATTATGCGGCTCAAATACGCTTTTTTGGCACGACGGATTCATATTCAACACAAACAGTGACGTGTTTATACCGTTGACCTGTCTCACCGATACTAATCTGTCTCTTTCAGGGCGAGCTCCAACACCGAGTCGGAAAGGCTAGGTACACCCGCACAAGTCGGAAATCATATATCATGCAACTTACCCGCATCGAGCGGCGTCAAGCCCGTATACGTCGGATCTCCATGCGCTGCTCAACGTCTACACCGACTCAGCTTGAGGAGGTGCCAAATTCACCAGAAGAGCACCATCATATTGGAAAAGCGCAAAACCACCCGGAGGAACTTACAACCTTTGTTCGACGCAATTCAGACGATCCCGCTACAAGTGTTCGTTTTCATCAATCCTCCGTATGCCTTACAGTTCTCTTATAAAGGATTCTTAGAACTTTATATCAAAACTGAAAGCACATTTGCTGCCACTTGTACGAATAATGCACGGGGTTAAGCCTATGGGAGATTCGTCACATCCCGCATCCAACACGGAAACAGCTCAAGACTTCACTATATTAAATCAGGTAGTTCTCCGGGGGAATAATATCTATCGCCACAACCTAATGCGCATCAACTACACCACTTACGACGTTCGCCGGGCGCAGGATGTAGTAAACCCCAATACGGAACATCGAGACATCATGATGTTGTCTGGCTCCTCCGTCCACCCCTTTTGCTATGCTCGTGTGCTTGGCGTTTACCATGCAAATAGCATCTATACTGGACCGGAACTAAAGGACTATCAGCCTCGTCGCATTGAATTCCTTTGGATACGCTGGTTTGAGCTGGTTGACCAACTCCCTAGGAACAAACTCACTCTTGATACCCTACGGTTTGTCCCCATGGCGGAAGACGGTGCTTTTGGATTTGTTGACCCTGCTGACGTGGTCCGGAGTTGTCACCTGATTCCAGCGTTTGCATCTGGAAAACTTCACCCCGACGGGGTTTCTGTGTCTGGAATTGCTCGTGATGGCGATGATTGGAGGCGATATTATGTTAATCGGTTAGTGATCTGTCTTTAATGAATGTTGAATGTGTTGATTCACCATGAATAGGTTCGTCGACCGAGATATGGCCCTCCGGTACCACTGGGCCCTTGGAATTGGCCACATCTATGCCCATTCCAAAGAGCATGACGGTATCAGAGACTCCATCCGGTCTGATCAGCAGGGCAGGGGCAATGCTATGGGCAGTACTACACGAACCAGGAATCGTTCCCCATGTCATGACAACGCAAGTGACTCAGATGAAGCGGCGGAGTTGACGCTTGGGAATCGTGAGGCATTTGATTGGGACTTGGACGAAGAGGATGACGTAGAGGCAAATAAAGCAAATGGAGACTGGGATGAGGGAGAAGAGCAGGATCAAGATGACTATGAGGAATTGGGTAGCGAACCTGAGTGGATAGACGGGGAATAACTTGAACGGTTCAGTCATTTCACTGAACACATAAGCTTATGGTTACGTAAATATCCACGCGCTTCCTTTCCTTCCATCAACGGCTCTCGAGTCGTATGATCATATCTATTAAATGCCAACGATGACCTTGTCCAACGCTGAAAAATCATGTGCAAACTCCGCTTCTCTCTGATCCACCACTCCGTCTTGACAATCGCTCTCGTGGATTACAGACCATCGAGACGGGGGTCATAGTACGAGAGCCCAAAACTGTACATCGGTCGTTCTGGACACGGTGGATACGTGCAAGAGGCTGGTGGCGTGGGCGGAAGCATGGTGGTCACGGCGTGGTGGTCGGGGTAAGGGAGACGAAGACGATGGAGGTAAAGTCGCGTGTACCGTGTCGTGGTGGGGTTTTTTTCGTCCCTTTTTTTATCCTTCACTGCACACCTCCGAGTCTAGTACCGTCGACCGTCTAACTTTAACATGACAACTCCCCCGCGGCTTATCCTTCATTATCCTCAAATGCATCAGAAGGCTGATATGATGATACTGTTGTTGAGCGTAGTACTCTCCCATCCGTCGCTGTGTCCAGTTCAGCTGACGATCGTACCAGGTGAGAAGGCACGGGCACTGAAGCTAGGTACGGTGGTGTTCGCGGATGGGGACAACATCATCGACTACCTCATCCTTACGTGCCGGGCTGCCTTCTGGAACACCAAGATGTGTACGAAAGTGGTGGCGTATCGGTCATCATGATGCTGGCAGCACGCAACAATCTCAACTCGAAGGCAATGTCGAGATGGACGAGGATCCCGTGGTGGACTCGAGACCAAACGGACGGCAGTCGGCGCGACGGATTTCGAGTTCACGGACTATTTGGGACGAGGGAGAGGTCAGTGAGAGGGAATCGTGACCGGTGTGCGTCACGCTTAACCGATTCTCTTCGTTTTCTTGTCCATTTGCTTTCTTGACAACTGCTGCAGGCAGCTTCCCTCTGCAAGCCATCTACGCTTATTTGCCTAACTTTCATCACTCTTCTAGATGATTCTCTTCGTTTTCCGTTTTCCGTTTTCCGTTTTCCTCCTCCCCATCATCGACGCTTCCCATTTCTCCTTCTCAAAGTCACATGCCCGACGTTTCCTCTCCCTCAAGCACGAGGAACCACAGGGCGGTCTCGGTCTCGGTCTCGGTCCATCCTCTCCCGCTTCCCTCCCCCGTGCTCACAGTTATTTCTCCTCTTTCCAGGTAACCTGACCGACTCCCTTGTCAACCTACTCGATGGCCAGAGTACGAACTCGACTTCTTCCGTCCTCCCCCCTTCGTCGACCTCCTCCAGCTCCTGTGGTGGATTGCTTGGCCTTGGCCTTGGCTGCTCTACGCCGACGCCGACGCCGACCACCTCGCAAACTACCTCGTCGTCCCTAACACCCACGTCGACTTCTAGTACGTCTACATCGTCAACCCCCACTCCCACTCCGAGTTCGACGTGTAATGGTCTCTTGGGTTTGGGTCTGCTCTGTCCTGACTCGTCGACTTCTTCAACATCTACGAAGACGAGCTCTTCGACCCCTTCTTCCACATCAACTTCTAGTTCGCCTCCACCGTCGACCCCCACTTCCACTCCGAGTTCGACGTGTGATGGTCTCCTTGGTTTGGGCCTGACTCGTCGACTCCATCTACATCTACGACGACGAGTTTTCCGACCCCTCCTCTCATATTGACTTCTAGTACGTCCACATCGACGACCCCCCCTTCGTCAAGTACGCCGTGTATCTATGGCTTGGGTTTGTTTTGTCCTGGTGAGTCGACTTCCTCTACGTCTACAACATCGACCTCTCTGCCCTCCAAAGCTTCCGCCGACGATGACCGATCCAGACCTGCCCACATCGTCTGCTTTGTTGTTTTCGGTACCGCCTTCGGCCTCTCCTCCCTTCCCTCCCTCCCTAGTGGATTACCCAGCAGCATCCTGCCGCAACCCGCACTCGACCTCAACAGCCTTCCGAGTACCGATGTCATGATCACAATTGTGTTCAACGATTATCTCAACTGGCAATTTGTGGCGCAAAATGCAGATTCTGCGGGCCAGGTTTTCGAGTACTTCCCTACTGTGATCTCTACAGCCCTTGGCATCAATGGTATGTTTTTCGAGTATGTATTAATCCGTCCGCCAAATTAATTCCGTGCTAGTCGGAGAGGTTGATAACTACAAACTCTCAGTTTATGAGCCCTCGTCATATAGCGGGCCAGCGGATGTGGACAAACTGTTAACGACCTGCAAAGGTTTCATCCCAAAAGACGACGTTTCCACACTTGCCAGCCTTATCGCGAACCAGAAATCCACCTTCTATACTGCTCAACTTGACACCATTCCCACGGAGCTAGCACAGTGTGTCGATCTGACCTTCCAACTGAATTCCATCCAAGGTCTGACACCTGGTAGTGGAAGCAGTAACAGCGGCGGGTCTTCGTCAAGTGGATCTAATGTTCGCCAGGACGCTATCGTCGGTGTCGTCAGCTCCCTAGGTTCCGTAGCGGTCCTGATCGTGGCGTACGTGATCGTGGCGTACGTGGGCTACAAGGCCTACCGAAGGCGCCAAGCGACTGGCCAGTCTCACAGAGACCACGAGCCACGTGGGTGTACGACCGGAGGGCCAAGAGTTCGATCGGGACAGCGTCGGCGGTCAACGGCGAAGGAGCTTCTATTACGCGGAAGACAGTTTGAGGGGCTACCAGTCCTCGCATGCAGACGAAGACGGTTACGAGCACCACGTTACAAGCGTACGAGAACGCCGCCCGATTCAACCAGGCACAATTTCCACACTCATCTTGCGCGAGAGTTGATTGCCATGCTTCAATTTCGTCTTGGTCTTGCACTATTTTGCGCCTCTAAACACCCGCATCCGAACATTATCTTTATGAGTCTTTTTTTTGCTTTCTATCCATTGTCATTTTTTTTGCTCCGAGGTCTCTTGCCTTTTGTTCCTGCATTGCTGGATGCTTTTACTAAGTGCCTTGTGTATTTTCCGATGCGCTTAGGTAGGTTGCGAGGGAGTTCTGTTTAACGCGGTCGACGGGCTCCCCGTTGCCGACCTTTTTGTCCAAAGAGAAAAATGACCGAGGGTATTCAATCGACCGTTGACATGTGTACTTATGTAAAATTGCAACGACACTGGGCAGCTTCTTTTCCTAGAGGTTTTTTTTCTGTTGTGGATTCTGTTATTGTTTACTTGCCGATTCACCTGCAACCAGCTGTCCAATGTGCACTTTTTGGACGCGACGGTTCACGAAGAACCCTGTGTACTCTTATGGGTACACGCAATGTATGCCTTCCCGGGGGGAAACTAATTCTCCAGACGTTTAGGCTGATCGGAACAGAGATGTCTACCATGGACCACATAAGTGGTCTCGTTATGACTCTCATAGTAAAGGTTGGCCGTTGTTCTTCTCTCTTTTTTTCTCATTCTCCGATCTGGCTTGGGGTATTGACAGCATGTAGAAACGTATAAGCACAATGCATAGACGGGGTTGGGAGTGAGGCGACTGACAAGGAGGCTCGACGGGGCATAAAAGCTTGTGAAATATTCTACAGTACACACCGTCACGGTACAACCATGTACTAGCACTCACCCTCGCTTTCCTTCATTCGAAACACCTTTAACTCACGGAAATCTCGTTAGCACATCTCCTGTTTGTATAGAACAAATCCAACGTCACCAGGTCCATCCTTCAAGTTCAGAGAGAGTACCAACACCCACTTTCCCGCTCATGGCAATCCCGTCGTCAGTTCATAAAGTCCATGTTCATCTATCCAATTTTCATCACCGACGATCCGGGCGCCAGCGTCGTCGACAATACCCTCTCTCCCCGATCAATGCCGTTGGGGCGTGAACAAACTCGAGAGTTTCCTCGGACTCTCGTTCTCTTCGGTGTCTCCCTCAAGTATGAGAATGTGCACCGTGACTCTCGTTTCACATGCCCGTCTCGTCGTCGTCATGAACGTTCACACCTCTCTTCCTCTCCCAGGTCAACCGTGGAACCCCAGCGGACGATCCCGAAGCACCTATCATTCAATCCGGTCTCTCTTCCCCGCCCGTGACGTATGTCTCTGTGAGTACACCTCTCACGGTCACTCACTGTGGACTTCTCCACTCTGATGAAGCAATCGATGCCGATCGCGTTCAACACACTACGTTGCAATATGATGGACGGTTGGATTCGAGCAATAAAAAGGAGCCTGCCAGTGGTCGATGCTGGCTTCGGCAACCGATGCACCCTCATAAAGCTGGCTGTACCGTGACGGTCCTTTCAGGTGACCGTGTTCGCTGGCACCCCCTCGTTTGGGCATCGTAAGTACTATCAGCTCCCGCCTAGCCAAGGGCCTAGCGAAGCATGCGATCGTGGGTGGCATCTCGTTATCCGGTCTGGCTGTTTTCTGACCAATGATTGAGCGACGTGACGTGGTCGAAGGTGCCGACATCATGATAGTTAAGCCTGCGCTCCCATATCTCAGCATCATCGCCGATGCAACTCAGCTTGCTGGGGCCCTCCCGATCGCCTGCTACCAAGTGAATGGGGAGTTCGTGATGGTTCATGCTGGTTCAAAGGCCGGCGTGTATGGCCTCAAGGAGATGGCGGTCGAGAGCACGAAGAGTGTGGTCAGAGCTAGTGAGCGTCGTTCCTTACGCGTCGGCACTGCACTGAGACAGGTAGTCCCACTGCAGAAGAACGCAGATGAATCCAATACTCAAGCTCAGGCTCCCCCCGTTAGATCAGCCAGACGAGCTCAAGCCCGCCACGGAGCGTGAGTATAAAAAGCTAATAGACGAGACTAGGGCCCGGGTCGTCAAGGTGACCGCTGTAGAACTCAAGACCACCCACTGGCACGTGGCGAAGCTCTCGCCTGGGTCGACCCCGATGACATTGGCTTTAGCAAGCGTCGTAGTGCTCGCGGTGGATTTACCAGTAGCTTGGTTGGCTACGGCGACGGAAATGCTACTATCATCGCCGGTGGTCAGGGTACAGTATGGACCACCGCGCTTCAGATTGGCGAGCTCGTCGACATCGCTCAACGGGTCTTCGATCCCTCAGAGACGCGTCTTCTACTCACGCATGCAAGTCCAGGCCGCAAGGGAATCATCGCTCAACTCGCCCTCGTCCTCAAAGATCTCTCCATCATCTCTGCAGGCCTCCACTTTCGATACGCTACATCCTACAACGAGTTCAGCGTCCAAGGCGATTTTGAGGGATTCCGCCTTAAGTTCCTTGTAAGCAAGGAGGGCTTCGACAAAGTCTGGGATAGCGCAAAGACGCAGGTCGACGCCGTCATCGATGAGCATCAGCGGATTCTCCTCGACAAGGCCGTGTATGTCATCAAATGTATTCCTCAACCCCAAGGACAGACTGGTCTCCCCCTACAGCCACCGGTGAGGAACCTGATTGAAAGAATTGTTGGAACTGGAATTCTTGTGATGCTGCCTTCGGATGCCTTATGCTGGACGTAAAGGAAGGCCGGATCGTGAGTGACCCGCGCTCAATTAACCCACCCTCGCTGATTGTCATGTAGGCTTCAATTACGCATGTACCGCTGCTCCCGGCACCGTCGCGCACACCCCCAACTCAACAGACTCTTCGCTTCCAAACGCTACCGCCAATCCACTGACAAAGGGTTCTACGCCTGTGTCTGCTGAGAAACCCGCCTCGCCAATGTCGAAGGAAATCAAATCTCCGCTCGCTGCAACTTCTCCAATTGTTTCGGCTACACCAAAAGAAGGTACCGCCAGCCTTCCTCAGGTTAAGATCAATGGCACACCCATGGGATCTGATAAAGCGGAGAAGGACAAGCAAAAAGAAGAGGGAGAAGAAGGAGAAGAAAGAATGCGTGGACCGGGAGTCAAAAGACAAGGAATCACGGCAGAGGCTAGCTCGTCTCCCGTAGACGCACATGTGGCCCAACCCAAGTCAGGCAAAGAGACCCCCGTTCCTGATGAAGTCGCTTCCGCACCTGCACCTGATCTCCTGGAGTCTGGTCTTAAGTCGCCAACAACGGACAGCGCTGGTACGCGTACTCCAACATCCAGACGGATGTACAAACAACCATGGACTCTGTTTGTTCGCCTCCAATCGCCTGCGAATGAGACAGAGCTGCGCGAATTCATTTGCGGAAAACAATCAGGTGTACGTGAATTCTATGATTAACAGGGAGCTTGTGGTTTACTTTGTAGATCGTTCGCGTTTCATACCCCCACACTCAGCAAGGACGAAGTTTGAAAATAGCGTACGTAGAGTTCGGCGATGAGGAGGCTATGACGGGAGGACTTGAGAAAAATAACGAGGTAATTCGCTGGTCATCGTCATTGATTTGAGAGTTTTAGCAGTTCGCGTTGCAGAAAATCAACGATTCGCTAGTTGAAGTCAAAATCGTAACCAATAAGGAGGACCGATCTGTAATACGAGGCGGCAGTGGGGGTTTCGCCGCCCGAGGGTTTGTAGCCGCCGGTCTCACTGGCAAGGGACGAGGAACTAACGGCGAGGTCCGTGGGTCTGGAGAAAATGGCAAGACCGGGGATGTAGCTGCATGAAACGGATCGTTCGTCGAAGCGGGAAATTATGGGCGCAACTGCATGCGATGCTTCACGCCTTTTCATATAACCTTTGTCCCCTTCATCTTGTTGTTTTCTTCACGCTCACTACTTTGTCTGATGTTTAGCTCTTCCAATAACGGAGTCATGTTTGCTTTCGTTTTATTATGGATACTGTTTCAATGCAGCCCATACTAGTAAGTGTTATTGCATTCTTATGGATGCACTCGAGTTACCCATTTCAACCTCTGAGTCGCTCTTCCAGTGGAGTTGGGTCACCATCACAGGTGCCGCGCAAGGCGTGATTTGAACAAGTCGTCCAAGTTGTTATCCGAGTCGTCGCCACACTTTCTCGAGGTAGAACGGGGGCGGGAGGAGTGTGCGCTATGTGTGCAGTGGGTTTCGTCCCGGCGGAGAGTAGTGTCCCTGAGGAGCAGAACTGAACGGGATCGGGGACGGGGACATCCTCTGAATTGGAGGTGGGTCACGGTTGCCGAGGGTTTGAGTAGAGAGCGGACGTGGGTAGGATTGTTCACGGCGCAGGAGGGGTGGAGCGGTGTGCTAATTTTACTTTATGTTGAACGGACTTGGAGTAAGGATCCGGAATCTGAAATCTGAACTTATGTACTACCGTACTACGAGTTTATTCAAGTTCGAGCCCGGGCCAGCGTAGTAGCGTGTGGCGGTCACTTGCAACCGTATGCTCAAGCCTAGCCCTTCGTCCTTCCTCGCTCTTTCCTCTTTCACTCACGGAACTTGCGACGACAGCACAACGGCACGCCACCAAACGAGACAACAACAACAAGACAGTAACAACAATGGCAGCAGCGTGACGACGACACGTCCATGTCTCTCCATTCTCCCCCGTCCTAGCGTGCAGAAGCGACCACACAACAGAAGCGATTGCGCGTGGTCTCGTTCTGCACCCAACAGACCTAGTCTGGATGCCAGATGATCTTGACTTTGGCGTCAGTAATCCAATGAGCGCTGCCTGGCGAATATTTGAGTATTTGGCCATCAAACATCAAGTGTCCTATAATGGTGTCGGCGATGACGCTCAACGGTGACTCCGTCGGTGAGATTTTGGCGTCTTGCCGATCCATCCCGCTGATCTTGTACTGTGTAGCATGCATCGGCTGGAACCACGTCATATCATGCCCGGTCAAAAGCTCCACGCTTCCATTCTGTATGCAAACGCCTACAAGCCGCAAGCGACGCTAGGAGAGGGTTTCGAAATACCCATTATCCACACCGATTTCGACGAGGCAGAACTGGACAACCACTTTGGGGCAACAGGTCTCTTCGACGATACTGCCGCACAAGAACTATTGTCTCGTTTGGGCGTTCAGCAAGGGGTGGCGCCGATATATCACGATAGGCTGCTGTTCATGTTGCGATTCAGTGAGCCTCTATTCCATCATACCATTACTATAGCTCACCATCCTTAGACGAAGGGAAGCGAGGCGTTAGGGATGTACCTAATTGGCAAGACACGCTTGAGAGGATCATTGAGAACTGCAACTGCGCTCCGCTACTTAGGCTTGTTTCCATCGTCGCCTATTACGAAGCATGTAAGCTGCCTATTTCGGAGATATCGGAGATATTGCATAGTAAACAAATTTCCGCTACAGTGATCCTGAGGCGGAACCGAAGAGTCCCTCGATGCCTCACAAGGAACCTTCGCAAGACGCATTCAATGATGCGAAGAAGTGTCTTCGTACCATTCTAGCTGCGCATAAGCAACGAGACGGCTGAGGCCCTTGGCGAAGCACGAAATCTTGCGACAGCGTATTCTTTCTCAGGATATCTTGGAAACGCTCGTAAACCTGCTCGATGCGATCTCAAGCAACCGGGCGTGAACTTTGTGC
>JBBPPB010000571.1:0-12503 GCA_038091755.1 Leccinum pallidistipes | reverse complement strand
CCGTTGGGACGTGCTGAACGCAGCGGGAGGGGGCGGGTGTTGAGGTCACGAGCGGAGAACGCGTGCACATCCACGTGTGTCGTCGTCGTCGTCGTCCTGTCGTGGTGCGTGGTGCGTCGTTGTCCTGCCAGTCATTGGCATGATGTCGTCGTGGCCTTTGTCGCATTGCGGTGCTACGTCGCGTCGGTCGTTGTTGCATCGTTGTCCCGTGCGGCGCCACGTCGTGTCAATCGTTGCGTCACATTCCAGTCGCCAGTTTCAGAAACTCGGGCTTGGCCTCCTGTAATTGAGATGTTGGAGCTGGGGGTGGGGACGACTGGGCAGTTGGTTCAGGTTTGGAATGCTGCGGGGTGGACTCGGTTGAAAACGAAGCAGCCTGACACAACATGAGTATGCAGCAGTGATGCCCAATGTGAGACATATCTGGTTTGTGCTCGACAACAGTGATGAGCAAGGGCGGGAAAAGGCTTGTCACGGGAATCTGGCGTACAAGGCAAAATTGGAGAGGTCCTGCGTGCATCGCCGCTGTACTGTGCACACATCGTCCATCCTCCGTATCCGCAGCCTTCACTGGATGAACACTCCGAGTTAAACAGGTTCAGGTTACTTCTGTGCCCGTCATCGATAAGGTCGCGGAGACAGTGCACATGACTCGGAGCAGCTTGACTGGTTTCGTCATTACGTTTCAAGGAAGTAGCACAGTACATGACGTAGACATTAAATGAATGTACAGAATACTCAGTCCTGCACAAGGCCGTCAGCTGATGTTCTCACTTCGACCCGACACAACTCACCCACAGCTTGATACCACTTTGGAGTGCGCTTTTAGACGCGACTTGATTCAACCACTCTTCCAGTCCGAAAACACCACGTTTCCTTCGCTGTCACCGCTACTGATTCACTTCAATTCATCCGGGGAAAATCCTACCTGGCAGGTATATCCCGCCACGGAATGACCCGCGAACCTTTTCTTTCTGTTCTGGCGGAAATTGTCGGTGCTGTACACGAGAATTTGGCAGAGTTGCTGGCTGAGGATGATCGGCTTGAAGATAAAGACGAAAGACGAGTGGACACGATTGGGACGCGACAGTCGATACATCGATACAAACAGTTGTAAATAAAGTTTTATTTGTACTTGTTGACAAAAGACGATGAAACTAAATTTTCTCACGAATTACGGGGGTGGTAGATACCTTGTCAAGCAAGGTAATTCAGCCCCGTGCGGCCCATCACACAGTCACTCACTATTCAGATCAAAATCTTCGGACAAGTCAGTTGTCACAGGCTTTCCCAGGACACTTTCTGCGATCTTCTTGACCTCAAGCATAAGTGGCTGGAATCTCGTCCAGAGGGCCTCCATAAAGAAAACATAGTGCAACATGTGATCGTGCTATGTTTAGACACGATATAATTTTGCCACTAACCGATATAGATTGCATCGACGTTCGATTTCTTCGTGAACCAACAAAGTTCCATGCCGCGAGGTGGAAATGACTGCTCACGTCGGCATTACAATAATCCCTTTCTGCTGAGACTGGAGCATATAGTGAGCGTAGCATTAAACACAACGTTATCGGTGAACTTGATACTCACCGCCACTTGGGCAGACAAATTTCTGTGACTGAGCGAATAGTCTGCACAGGCTACAGTAAAAGCAGAGTGTATAACAAAAAAGACAAATAGTACACGTCTGTGCATGTTATGAGAATGGTGAACACAGGCGATCGACCGTTACTTACTAAATACATGCTATGTCGAGGCGCGATCGACAAAATAAGAACAACTTCCAAGAATTTCTGGCCAGGTTGACGATATTGTTCGTTTGATTATCGTGAATACCAATGCTGTCCAAGAGCGGAGGAAGGAAGTAGCTATCAGCACGATAGATGAGTGGTCAAACAGATGGCAACGAATGACATGGCTCACGAAAGCAACGCGTAACCACTCCACGGTGAGCACGGGCCGAGGGATGTTGTAATGATAATCTGCCTTTGGTGTGAAAAACACCTCCGTTCTATTCACCCGGGTAATTTTCTGGTACGCTTCGAGCGTCTCCTCGATCTGAACATACTCTGCTCTGACAAACTCGGAATTTTCATCTCTCTTTGCATGATACTTCCCAGTGCTTCACTGCCCCTTCCCCTGGTTATGCGCCAACGAGGAGACTCTGTGATGAAGCAGATGATTGAGACCTGAAGCAGACCAGTGAGTATTTGCAGGAAGAACGAGGTTCTCCATCCCCAAGGTCCCCGAGGGTCACAGCAGCAGCAAGTATAGAACTAAAAACACTCACAGTTGGGAATGAGCTCGTTTTACTGAGACAAACAGAAGTCCCACAACAGTTCGCTCCTTGGGATGCGAAAGTTCGGTGTAGTAGTTTACATAACGAACGGATTGGCGAGTTAAAGTCACATCGACACACCTCTAATCAAAGCAGAGGCAGCTTCCGCGCCGAATACAATGGAAAATCCACGGATAAAACGAACAATGACGGACATTGTGACTAATCGATTCACGTCATAAAAAGCATCGTTCGAGACATGACACTGACTTACAATTCACAGCAGAATACCGCCAATCACGGAGACCATACTTCCAAAAAATATTGAATACTACTTGCCGAACTTGTCCGCAACGAAGGGGGCGGACGGAATAGCAGCAACCAAACCCGATGAATACATTGAAGCCATGAGACCCAACGACGTGGAACGATGATGGTTATAGTCTGTGATTCGAGTCAAATCACCATGACATCAATCATGGATGCTCCCTCACATTCGAGCTAAGAGAGCACAGCCTGGGGGGCTGTTTACCGTGGACGAGTCGTAGCTATCTCTGTATGAGCAATGTACGTCCGAACACAGGAATGTAACTACTTGCCCGGATGTCATCTCGACTCCAATACAAGACTCGAAGGCTGTTTTTTTCTAAACCACGGAACATTGGCTTTCTGGGCAAGTCGAGACACGATGTCGCCGTTATTTTCTAGTGGAGCATAGCTCTGCCCATCCCGCCGCGAGTCCATGTTGATCCTTGAGACAATATTGTCCTGAAACGATCTTTGAGATAGCCAAACTCCGATGCTGTTTGTCTGCGAAATCTTCTTTCGTTTGGACACACCAAAGCAAATTGAATGAGAGGGAGTAGCAACTTAGAAACGCACAAGTTGAGCACTCTAGGGAATCGACTTGTCGATCGCGCGTTATCTGTCCTTCAATCAGGAGATGTTGTCACATAAGGACTTACTAGTATTCACGTCCACGGCGTCCTATCCTCCCCGACCTCCCCACCCTCGGCGCAACGTCGAAATAAATAAATAATCTATACAAACAGCTGCAATAAAGGTCACAACGGGATATTAAACATGAACGTTCAGCAGAGCGTGTGCAGTTAGAACGATCCCGACGTACTTCAATGCGAATTATGATGAGCAAACTCGTCAGGCAGATAAGAAAAGGGGAGACACACTTCCGACATGGGACAACCACGATAAGCAGGTCCTACGAGCCAAACTTGGTAGGCTGGACTGTAGAGCGAGGGCCACGAAGTCGTCGACTCAGCATGTTCAGTACTTCGCGTTTAGCTGTGACATGACAGAAAATGATAAACCATGCGTAAACTTTCAACTTCAGGTTGTGGGGGCGAGGGTATCTCCTCCGAGTTGAGGTCCGAGGATGGCCGGAAAGGGAAGCGGGTCCATCGGCGGCGTACATTCCATAAGAGAGAGACATCGTTTGGTCAGCCTACCTCTTGGTACTAGTGGAGGAGGAAAGGAGAGGTTGAGCCTGAGGAAGTCAAAAAAGACCGACGAAATCAAAATGAAATACACTTTGCACGGTGACGCATCTCATCCACCCATCCGTGTCCGACGAAGCGGAGCATTCTGTTGTTGGAAATCCGAACCGAGAAATTGAATAACTAGCGGAATGCTACTGGATTGATCAAGGACTTGGCGAGCGAGGGACTACTATGTAAGCCAAGTAGTACTACGGCGTTCTCGTAGCGAAAATAATACCGCCATATTTGGTCAAACTCTGAAGCTTATGTATTTTACGACACGTCTTTCAGGTATGTAAAGTGCAACTGAGTTTGCATGTCCTGCGACAACCACCTTCATACCATCAACGGACCGATCAGAAGTGTGGGCCAACGGCCGACGTCTTATCCTCACAAGTAAAAGGAGACAGCCCGGAGGGACAGAGCATGGCTTGGAGACAGGTGTGAGTGAGAGTCCCGGATGGATGCGGTCTTCTTCGAATACGGGCTCTTTCCAGGGACCGTGATCTCAATGACCGTGATGTTGTGCATGCCAGAGTACGCATGATCCGGGAGAATTCTGAGGGAGGAAATCTCGAGATCTCGAGCACGAACTCGGCTTCGCGGTCAACGTATTTGGCTCTGTGACCGGTCAGGACATCCATTCCCTCTATCGCTAGATGACTTAGTGACGGATGGGAATGTTACTCAACCCGGCGAAAACGCGCTGCGTGTAAACATCGAAAAAGTCTCGCCAGAACCAAGAAGCTTGCTCCAACGTAAATTGCAGCCCAAGTTTTGCACCGGTGACGATGCTCTTCCGCGTCCCGAACAAATCTAGGATGCACCTCCTTGGCGGATTTGAGGTCGGGATCATCAGTGATTGCTTGCTGGAACTCGTGAAGGTCTCGACGGAAATCAAATTTTCAAGGTCGAACCTCCACTTCTGGGCGGGACCGGAGTTGTTCTCGACGAGTTCCTTCCAGGGACGCTCGACTCGTTCGTGATTCGCTCGCGCTTGCTCACTGCGGGCATAGCCTGGAGTCCCGAGACTACAGTAGATGCTCTGAGCACGATCACAAATGTGACACAAAGTCAGTAGAAACGAAAACAATCAATGAAATTTTAATCCGACCTAATAAAAGGCCTCTGTTAGGCGTGCACGGGTCCTTGAGGCCCTGTCTTCCGGTCTCTTTGAGAGACTGGCCGTTCTAATGGCGTCCGTGCCAACATCTTTGACGGTATCCATTGTCTTCCTGAATTTGACCTTGGGGTCCGCCTCCTCGCGCTCCTCTTCGGCCGTCTTGTGCCTCCGCCTGGGGGAATCCCTTTCGCCTCGACGGATCTCGCTTTCTGTCGTTCTCAGGCTTTCTTTGGTCTGGGCAGCTTGAGCCTCGAACAATTCTGTGAGGTCAACCAGGGCGAGTCAGATTAAGGAAGCAAAGTTGCTGAGCAGCTGGCTTCCTTCGATGTTCATCCAGACGGCGGTCTTAGATTCTTCAAAGCATTAGCATTGCGAATTGCAATCATTTCGGCCGACACACCTTTGACATCGAATGCTTCAAGGTGAGGCAGACAAGCCACTCTCTGAAGCTGTGAACGATGGTCAACTAGGCAGAGAAAAAGGAGAGGAGAAGACTGTACCGTTTGTGTTGGCTCCAAATACCTTATATGCGTTGAGCAGGGAGTCAGTGAGGTCACGGGCAACGACCCTGCCGCGTTCTGTGAGATCGTCGAGCTCGGTCGGATCAGAGGGAACGATGTCGAGAAGGAACTAGTCAATGATGGCATTGAGTTGACGTTGGCTGGGAAGCTTGCCAGCGTCAAGATCTGCAATATCAGAGGATGTCTTGTCCATGGTTCAGTGAGAGAATTAGAGAGGGTGTGGGTTCATCGTCTTCGTCAACACCGTCGTTCATGTCCGGCCTCGGCTCCGTTCACAGGCCTCACAGGAAGATTCTCTGGAAGGACGAGGCCCAGCATATCGTCTTCGCTACCGTGTCCCTTGTAGTTATTTCTCTTGACTTTGCGACCTCTCGACGAACGGCCCCACTTTCCCTGCGCTCGAGTTGGCCCCTCCGGGCGCGGCACCGTTTAAATGTGCCAAGTCTGTCTGCGAATCGTCCCAGTCTAGAAACGGGCACAAGTCATAACATGTCTGCTGGAGATCTCGTTCTCGC
Source organism: Leccinum pallidistipes (assembly GCA_038091755.1). Taxonomy (NCBI): domain Eukaryota; kingdom Fungi; phylum Basidiomycota; class Agaricomycetes; order Boletales; family Boletaceae; genus Leccinum; species Leccinum pallidistipes. The sequence goes on along the minus strand of JBBPPB010000571.1, from coordinate 6,567 downwards.
AATCGACGCATCGATCTCACCTGCACACTCCGAGTCAAACTCCCCGAACTCGTCGTCCTCTTCTAAAACGCCGAGGTGGGGTACGTCCTCGGACTTTGGTTTTTCGGGTGCTTTTGTGGAGGCGGCGGCGGCGGCGGTCTGGTCTGGCTTGGAGGTGGTATTTGGTGCGGACGACATGACTGCTACGTCTTGATATCGTCGCGTTCAGACAAGTGACGCATACCGACGTGAGAACGTTTTGCTTCGCGTGGACATCTAACCTAAATCGGCACTCGCTCCTTCCCTTCCCCACGTAAAAATGCAGACACTCCATCCCCCATGTATATAAATAAAATAAGGATAAGTTTACACGTCCATTGCGACGTATGTGACAAAAATAATCAAACCGTCTAACCCACAGTTTATATTATTACGAATGATAAGGAAACTTCAAATCGGGAGCTCGTCTGGAGCTTCTACGTCGGAATGGCATGCGTCAGACTGATCGCTGTCGGCCGTCGAACTACAATCGGTGTCGGTGTCGTCTGAACGAGCATAAGGTTCAGTGTCGGCCGTGAAGCGTGTTGTCAAAAGTTCCAAGGACAAGCGCCTCGAGGAGATCGAGGCGACCGATAAAGTGATGCTCTCAAAATCAACGACTGGGTATCCATATCTGCAGGTTCGCTCCTTCATCAGACACCCGTGCGTACCACTGACCTATATATGAAGAATTGTTGCGTGATCGACGACAATCATCTTCTCCTCAAACGAGAGTAGGAAACAATGGACAAGCTCTGGGAGGATAACTGGGACGACCTTGAGGACGAGTTTAGCGTACAGCTACGGTGAGTTCTGTCCCCTCTCGATGCCGCGACGTCAAGAAGCGAAACACATCGCGACCCCATTCTGATTCCGATGCGGATAGGAACGAACTTGCAAAAACAGCAAAGGGAGATGCCATGCAACACTGAAACTAAAGCGCTGATCATTCTCGTGGGGGCCCAGAAGCCAACCCACTACCAAGTACGAGCGACCGACGGCGGTTGTTATGTACTAACAGACAATGTATTCACTTGGCCGTCCGTACGCATGATCGGGTGCGAGCCCCCCACGATGAGCTTTTCCATGGACTGAATTCGGATCCGAGTGTCTCTAGTTCAATATGTACCTGTTGAACGTCGGTTTTTGGTTTTTGATCTGATTTTTCTTCTGCCTGATCGGTATAGACCTCCCCTGCCCCTACTTTTCGTCCTTCAAGTCCGGCAGACGGTGCGACATGAAGACCAAGCAAGTGGTGAGCATCAGCAAGACGACATAGACCAAGTTGCCGCCCAGAACGTTGTACTCTTTGGAAGCAGCAAACAGCGATGTCGTTAATATAGGACCAATGGCACGCGCGATGGACGTCAGACTCTGACTGAGCCCGTTGGTCGAACCGAGGGATTGCTTGTTGGGAGCAGCTCGTGTGACGAATATGAAGACGACAGCTAAAGCGAGCCGTGGTGAGATCATCGATTTTTCATAGAGACGATTCAAGACGCACTATACGACAGGTCCATGAGGACCATGAAGATGAGTTGGACAATGATGAGGATCCAGATAATGGGCCGGACTTTCCCCTGCGCTGCAACCACAGCGCTCATAATCGGGAAGATAAGAACTAGCGGATAAAATCAAAGGACAGCGTTACAAAACACTTTTTTTGCTCCGAAGAATGCTGTGATCTTTGCAACGAACAGACCCTGTACGAGGCCGTCGACGATAACAAGCGCCGCCAAGAATGTGCCGATGACAGATGGCGAGAGTCCTAAGCCGCCGATTTCGAGAGGTGACGAGTAAAACAAGGACAGAAGGACGAGGAGGCCGATTTTCACGAGAGCTAATGTTCCATAGTTTGCAATGGGTATCATCACGGAGTAGGTTGTCAAGAGGTAGTCATCGGAAGGGGCCTTGCGTCAGTAGTAGGTAAGTTATTTGGGGAAGTCTCGACCGAAGACTGTGTGGCCCTTTGCACATCTTTGATGGCAATGACTACGAAGCCGAAAAATGTGAATCATTGCCAACTTGTAGCACATTGATGTCGTACCTCCTTCAAGAATGCCGCACAGACCACAAACGCTAATAGGGTGAAAGTTCCTGCTAGAAGAGACGGGAGGAAGTAGGGATAGGTCGCCCAGAATTTACCCCGAAAGAGATCAGGCAAACGCTCTTGCGGCTTCACCAGCGCGCCGCCGTAAAACGGGCTAGCGAAACAGTGTAAGCTCGAAATTCCATTACACCAAGTAGCAGGTCAGACGTACGCGATGGTGAGCCCGATGCAAAAGATGGCCGGTACGAGGGAAAAGACCTGAGCCATGTTGGTGGGGTCGCTTATATTCACCCCGATGTTGCCATTGAGGACGCCAGCGATATATCGACTTGGGACATCCTCTCAGCCAACCTGCGCACGAAGAAAAACGCCAACGTTGACTCACCTGAGAATGAGCGTGGGCAATGTCCGCGACAGGCCAAAGGCTATGCTGGATGCACTGAGGCCAACCAGGCCAACCAATATAACGAGACGGCGACAGACGAAGTTCGACAGCCGGCTCCATTGCCTGGTAGTCAATGCCTGAGTGACGAAGAAGAGGGATTCCTGCACGCAAAAGACTGAGATGGCACAGTCAGGGAGAGGACCTTGGGCGCTTACGATGATAACCGATCTTGCAATCGTCTCCACCATCTTCACTCTCATCGTCGTCGGAATCGTGCCGTAGAAACCTTCTCTTTTTCTTTCCGGGCTCGGCGCCGCTTTTTTCTTCAGAGATCCGTTTCGGAACTACTGGAGTCTGGAGTCGCTACCACTGGCAGCGGTTCGAAGGAACCAAGACATGCCCGTTGGCTTTGCTGCCGGGGTTTTTTGGAACCTCTTCATCGCCGCTGGTAAGGAGTTCCTCATTGGATTTTTTGTACCAGAGTCAGAGTCGTCGGCTTGCCTGAAGAAGCGGGACATGATGCATTGCGCAATTGTGCTCAAAATTTTGCTTGCGCTTTGTGTGAGAACCGACAGTGATGTTACGTAATGTAGTATCCTGGATTCCAGGAATATTCAACTTCAACGTACTAGTAAAGAGCGAACGAAAATCAGAAAAAATCCAGTGTCCACTGAATGAGGACAATCAGAGGCGCCTGAAGAGTAAGACGTGAGGAATGGTTACGCCATTTCTTGCCTATTTTATCTAGACTGCCCGGCGAACTGGAACTCGTTCAATTCGATAATTCGGCAGCTTTAGCAGGATGATTGTTGCGTAACCAGGAAAGGGGTATGCCGCAGGGGTTACAAATCTTCTAGTTCGTGCTCAAGCAACCGCCGGATCGAAGTGAAAAAAATGCGACAGACGGTTGAGATCTGGAACAATACGCTGTCAAGGCTATAGGGAATGCGGGGAATGCAACTCTGCAGATGTCACTTACCACGGCAAGATAATGCGCACGTGTGAAGTTCGATCTGCAAGCGAACCGAATGGAAATAGTCGTATCACCCCTTCTAATACGTATTGTCGAGTGAGAGACAGGGGAAATGATTTCTTACCTCTTTTATCCAGACTGCCCCAGAGAACTTGTGAGTTATACGTCTTATGAGTTCTGAAGTTGCGTAACCACGACCGACCTTCGTTCCAGATGGAGTCCGTCAGGGTTTATTGAGGTCCTTCCGACCGCTGAAAACCCCAAACGGCCTCGTGACTACTGTGTTACTCCTTTTCTTTCTTCGATAATACGTATTGTGGAGTGAGAGACAAGACGAATGATTACGCCATTTCGTACCCTAGATTGCCCCAGTTGGAAGTTATGCATCTGATGTTCGGCAATGAATGAGGTTTCGTTGTATCTGTCGAGTCACGAGTGGAGACAGCAAAAACGAGTGCGCCAAAAAATTATTTACCCCGGTATCTAGACTTCCCGGGCGGCGGCGAGCTGTAAGTTATTTGTCTGATAAATCCGGAGATGAATGTTGCATAACGTTTTGAAAAACGTAAAACGTTCAAAGTTACAGCATGGATAGGCACAAGCCTTGAAGTCGTTCTGATCCTGTGAACATGCATTATCTTTTCCAAGTCGCTGTGTCAAACCGAACAGAGCCGCTGGCAGCAACGCTCATCATGAGTCCAGAGTCCGAGTCCAAGGTGGAGAGAGTTGACTATGACTAGTGGGCATTGAGCATGATTATTATAACGGGCCTGCCGGAACTTGAGGTTGCTCGTAACTTTCATATCGATCCCCTGACATAGCCAATGGAAAGGCGCGACTGAGATATCAGATTAGCAGAGTCAACTCGAAGCTTGTCTGGAATTCAACAAAACGTGACGGTACATAATGAGTGTCTTGGTGTGCCATGATCACAGTCTCGCGTTCTCGGATGGCAGTCTACATTCAAATATATTAGCACGGAACTGATGACTCGTTACGAGACGGAGGAGATGCAGATACTCGGAATTATGGAGCGTACTGCTACGGGGATAGTAGAGCGTCGTGACTGTATTTTCGTGATAACATTAAGGGCTATACCAGTCCACATAATCAATGGACGAAAAAGAAGGAAATGAAATAAATACATAGATATGTAAGTCGGGATCCGCGTCTCGAACGCGGTAGCACTTGACGGCGGGGGACGGCGAGTCATGGGAAAAAGCCAGAGGAGGACGGATGTGTACCAGCGCTGCCAGGGCTGTGCGATCTGTTCGACGCCGCGGTAGGCGGACGAGCGGCGATGGCGTTCCGCCATGCGGGCATGTCGCGGATGAGGTTGTGTACGATCGTCGGGACGTCTACTCACGAGTCACATGGACGGGGCTAGTCTGCAGGAGAGAACGACACGGGGCCTTGCTTGCAACTTCGGACTAATCCCTATTGAGACTGAGCTAGCTGCAGCTGGACTGGTCAATTTTTGGACGTTGAACTTGAAGGTCTTCAAATGGGCATATCATAATGGTGAATAATAAAGTTGACGACGATGATCTGCTCAGGCTGTATATACGGTAATGGTAATTCCTGTCCTACCGCAAACGTTTTAGTCCAAGACCGCCGCGCCGCGCCTTTATTTCAACTTACTGTCCTGCATGAACTATCCCATCCACTCAACTCACATCGTAATGGCAAGACCTGCTGGTACGATTCTTTCATCCTTATCTCACTCGACTCCATTACCGGCACCCTAGCCGTGAGCACCGATTGCATCCGTTTGTGACCCCATACTAGTCCCACGCAGACGTCATCCGCTACATGCAAACCCTCGAAGCCGCCCTCTACCGCTGGGGCTCGGCCCAAGCAACACCCGACGACGTCTCCAATTGCTACATCAAATTCGGCATCAAATTCAACGCCGTCGTGCAAGCCTTCCAGGGAAATGACATTCCAACGAGGTGCGTATAGACGAGTCGGTGAGGACTGCCTCGTCCTCTTGTTGATTCGGTCCGTTGTGATATGTTGTGTGCGCACGTGCGTGTGCTTGCAGCGATCTGCACTGCACGCGACACCAGCCCAACTCCGGTTGGCGCGGGAAGATTGTCTGGGCGAGGAACCATCGCCGGTCGCGCTCGATCGATATCTACCAGACATACGCAGGCTGCTAAGCGAACTCCTCCTCGATCTACGGGCAAAGCAACCTGCATGGCGGAACGCCGTCGCCGTTCGTCCGCCCACCGCGGCGTCGAACAGATTGTACAGCCCCAGCGCTGGTACCCGTTCGTCCTACTCTGGCTCTTTCCCCTGACTCGCCGTTCCCTGCCGTCGAGTACCGCATTCGAGACGCGGATGCCGACTTACATATGTATGTATTTATTTCGTTTCCTTCCTTTTCGTCCTTTGATTATCTGGACTGGTGCGGCCATTGACGTTATCAGTCACGACGCTTTATCCCCGTAGCAGTACGTCCCATAATCCTGAGTATCTGGGTCTCCTCCGTCTCGTAACGAGCAATCAGTTCCGTGCTAATATATTTGAATGTAGACTGCCATCCGAGAACGCGAGACTGTTATCACGGCTTATTGTTACACTAAGACTTTCATTCCATATCGTTACGTTTTGTCGCATACCAGACAAGCATGTCAGGGAATCGATGATCTAAGACATGCAAGTTACAAGCAACCTCAAATTCTGGCAGGCCCATTATGATATCATGCTCAATGCCCACTAGTCATAGTCAACTCCCTCCACCTTGGACTCCGGACCTGTTCATGATGAACTTCGCTGCCAGCAGCTCTGTTCGGTTTGACACAGCGACTTGGAAAAGATAATGCATGTTCGCAGAATCAGAACGACTTCAAGGCTTGTGCCTATCCATGCTGTAACTTGAACGTTTTTCAGAATGTTACGCAACATTCATTTCCGAACATCAGACAAACGACTTCCAGCTCGCCGTTCGGGTAGTCTAGATACCGGGGTAAAGATTTTTTGGCGCACTCGTTTTTGCTGTTTCTCACTCATGACTCGACAGATACAACGCAACCTCATTCATTTGCCGAACATCAGATGCCCATAACATCCAACTGAGGCAATCTAGGGTACGAAATGGCGTAATCATTCGTCTTGTCTCTCACTCCACAATACGTA
>JBBPPB010000570.1:0-12521 GCA_038091755.1 Leccinum pallidistipes | reverse complement strand
CACGCCCATCCTCATTTTCGGAGGTACGCATCGCCACCATCTTGACATACCGCACCACCTTAATTCATATGTGCAGGACATAGTCACATTCGTGACTGTCAACAATACGATGGAAGATCAATGGCCTTGGAGAGTGGTCGCTACATGGAAACAATTGGTGCGTTGGTCGTCTCCATTGGAGAGTAGCTCTTACGAACCCCTTCCGCAGGCTGGATGAGTACGTGCTTGTATCTGACATCTGACGATCGTAACTGAGGTTTTAAAGGTGCTAACCTCGACGCTGCCAAGGGAAACACTCACGACATTGCCTTCACGCGGAGATATATGGACCAGAACAGGGTTACATATCAGGTACGCCACCCAACCATATCGCGCTCTCGAACTTGTCCAGATCAGACAACTATCAGTACCACACCTCGACAAGGAGCCCGACTTTCGACACGACCCATGGACGACACATTACCGCCGACTTAAAGCAACTCGCTGTCAATTTCGATCTCTCCCACGTTTATGGCACTGCTCCCCGAACTTACACATGGGATCAGTAAGTGTTCGGTCTGTGGAAACGTTGTACTGGAAGCATTGACGATGGTCCCCGAATAGGAGCCCATACCCATCCAACGGAAGCGTGTTGACATTGTTCATCGCAGAAGCTGCGCCCGTCGCCCTCAAGCTCAACAACCCACGCGCCAACACCTCCAACATCATCATTACCAACTCTGAGGTGGTGCGATACAACGTCTTTGCAGGACCTTTCACCAAAAACGACGAACTCACGACCTCGCCATACCCGGATCCTTTCGTATTTATCCCCGACATAAAGGCGAGTGTCGCAAAACAGGTCCTGCCCGCATTGAACGGGGATGTCCCCTCCAAGCTTTCGTTGGCGGACAAGGAGCTGTGGAGCTGTGGACAGGCAGAGGGAAAGTACCTGCGCCATGAAACGCATGCGAGCAACACGGACAACCTCAAGTTGACGCCCGGATACGTCACTATGGACGTAAGCACGCTCCCACCCTTTTTTGTTTATTTTGTTTTATTTTCTTGTTTGTTTATTTCTCTTTCTTTCCGTGCGTCTCGGAACTTCTCACCCGCCGGCGTCTTTCTTCCTTCATCGCCACCAGAGCTGCCCTGGAGCAGGCGACGACACGCTGCACGCACCGCTCCTACACTACTACACCCCGAATTACATCGGCTCGAACCCGCCGTCGGTGTCGGACGACACACCTATCGATCTCGTGTTCCTGGGCTTTATCACGAGCAATGTGCTCGAGATCTTGAACGACGTGCAAACCTCGGTCAAGTACACGCAAGCGGACGTGAAGTCGTACACGAACACAACGACGAATAAAGTGTTGGGGCTGTATGCACAGGCGGCGTGGAATTAGGTGTGTAGTTGGTATCGAGTTGGTGCTGAGTTGGTGAATTTGAATTGGTGGAGTGAAGAAGATGGAGGGAAGATGTTTCGTGAGCTGTGATCTGTTCGGATCAAGTTCAATCTTCTGTGATGTATTTGTATTTTGAAGCGAACGACCGCGGCCGTAGTGGTCGTTGATCGTGGCATTGCCTCACAGCCAACAGAAGCCAAGATAAGAGAAGACAAGTTAAGAAGCGACGAGAAGCGAAACGAGCATCGCATTCACTGAGAGCGGCCAGCGCCGCGGTCAGGGGCGTATATGCATGGCTGCCCGGTTGCGACATTGAACAAGAGAGGTGACAAAAATTCTACGTCACATTACGAGTACAGGACTAGGATAGAACTAAAAAGACTTTTTTTTGTTGACAAGGGGGAAAGGACGAGGAAAGGGGACTTATGGGTTGGGTTTTTATGCAAGGTAGGGATAAGTTAGGAAAATGAGAACAACGAAGAATGACGAATAGAGGAATGCCAATCCCCGACGAAGACGTAAGAATTAAAGAAAAAGACGGAAAGAAAACACGAAAGAAAGAGAAACAAGAGAGAGAACCAGCTCTCCCATCCCGGCCCGGACTCGGCCCCAAACCCGATTACATCCCACCCATGCACTCGTCCGTCCGCCGTTTCTTCGAAGGCCGCTGCAGCTGCATCGGATCGACCTTGCGCGCATCCAACATCCTCTGCAAATCCCCATACATCGGCTGTCCAACGCCCCCACACCCCGACCGACTATGCGCCCGATTACACGCGTCCACCCTCGCAAACTCGTGCTTGCACGTATTACACTTGACTCGGAACCCAATATGCGTCACCACATGCCGTGCGATGCTCGTCCCCTTCATATGCGGCCGAGGACACTCGCGCCACAGACACCGCGTCGTGACTTCTCCACCTCGGAACCCGTGAAAGAGTGCGAGGTGGTCAGCCACGCTCGATTGGTCGCCTTCGATCCACATCCCGCACGGCGAGTGCGTGCGATCCCAGAAGCATTCGTAGACGTGCAAGAGTTTGTCCGCGCGTTGGAAAGCCGCGTTCCATGACTCTTCGTCGACGAGGTGGCCGTCGCACTGGATGACCGCGCGCATCGGCGGCTGTTGTTGGGGGTCCGCACCCGACGCGGAGTCGGAAACGTCGACGATGGTGTGAGGTTGCATCGCGACAAACGGTGGTGATGAGTCCTCGCTCTCCGACTCGCCCGAAGGCGAAAAATGCGCGTATGAGTTGGTATCTGACGAGGAAGACGGTGGTGGTGGTGGATATCGAGGGAACGGAACGACGTTCGGGGGAAAAGAGGTCGGAAAAGAGGAGGGGGGATGAGGATGAGAAGGAGGAGGCGACGCGCGCAAAGCAGGGTTAGTCACCGAAGACCATCGACGCAGATGACGCGAGCCTGGCGGAGTTTTCTGCGAACTGTGGCCGATCGATCCTGCCCTCCTCGGGGAGGATCGCGGACTTTGTCCTCCTGTACAAGGTGAGACGACACCTTGGTGGGGATACCAGGCGTGCAGTCGATTGACGTGGTCGCCTCCCGAAGTGGTATTCTCCGACGATGGGGATGACGACAAATGTAAGACAGCTCGGGCATCGCCAACAAAAGGAACTTGGCTGTCAATCAACGGGGGAGCGGACCCTGGCCTCGGGAGCTCTTCTTCTGCGTGGATGGCTGTACCGAAAGAAGGGGGATCACAAATGGGGTGATCGTGCGGTGACTGTGAGGACGGGTAGCCAGGAAAAGGCGTGGCCATGCCAGATGTGAAGTGGTGGTGATCAAGACATATACCTTGGAGACTCTCTTGATATCCACCTAGTGAATGCGCAGCCGGGCGATCGAGGGGGTAGGAGTGAGTCGCAGGGTCGCGCGCTGCTGCCGTACGCGTCATCGCAGGCAGATGATGGTCAGCATAGGAGAAGGGGTGGTGCGCGCAGTCTGCGCCCGAGAATTCGTCATCGTGATACGCCGTGGAAGGTGGCGAAGGACTGGTGATCACGCCGCTTGGCAAGAAGGTTGCGGCGTCCATGGCGATGGTGGACAATGGCGTGGAGGAAGGACCAGCAAGGCCGAAATCGTAACCTCTACCGTGTCCGAGATGTCCGTCGGTCACTACGGCCATGCTCATTCGACGAGCAGGTAATCGAGTGCTGCTGACGTCATCATGGATGTAAAAGAGGTCCGGCCTCGCGTCCTCGGCGATGGGACTAGCGCCTTCGATGCTTTGGGAGACACCGGATCCGCGAACGGATGCGGGGAAATGCAGGCCGCGAGGTGAACTCCAGGAGCTGCCACCGTAGACGTAAGTGGGAAAACTCAGGCTCGGATAGATTGGCCGTGGTACGTACGAGTTTTCCATGATGGCCGTCGTCGGTGTATTTGCAGTTTCATCGACACCATGCCCATGTCCACCGGCACCACCGTATGGCTGAGTAAAGTGAAATCCGCCAAGCTGTGCGCACAGAATATTTCCTTGTATGTCGTCCGACGAGTCGCTTAGCGGCGGAGAGCCAGGAAAAGCAAATGTTGGGCTACATGGCCCCTGACATTGATGTGAACCGGACAGCGGCAACGTACCCTCACGTGGACGATCAGTCACGTCTGTGCAGCTATTGGATATATAAGAAACACATTTATTATTATTTTATCTACACGTGGACGGCAAGGACGGACCTTGGGCGAAGATCATCACGTTGCATGTTACATCTACCCGAGTCGATGACATCTTGCGCAACGTGTTGCTGGGTGTTGTCAGCGGGGTAAGATCTGGGTGGGGAAGGCTGGGAAGGAGTCAAGGCCGAACTAGAGGGTGCTTGTACGGTGAGGAACGGGAGAGATGCAAAAGCGGACGATGCCCACCAGAGAGAGAAAGTGGAGTAGTCGAGACCCGACATCACGGACTGTGGGCAAGGGGGAGACGGCAAAAAGTGAAAAGCTAAAAGAGTCTGTCGGGTGATAAAAAGGAGGCAACTGTCCGAAACGTGTCGAGGCGTTAAGAGTGGGAAATCGAGTTCACTTTAGAAGTCGGTGTGGAATGCGACTTTCAAATGGGTCTTGGTCAAGGGTCAAGATCCAAGAGTGGAAAGGTTCTTATACATTCCCTATTTGTTAGATGCGGGTCCACGGCCGCACACCAGCGAGAGAAACATGGCTTCCCTACGCTTTGCCGCACCCCGAATGTCTTGCAACTCCGAAGCAGGGCAACAACACGATTAGAACAGGATGCAGGCAGGAGTGCATGTTCCGGTGAGCGGTTAGGTGGTAGCGCTCTCCGGGCCGTGGAGGCGGTGCATGGAATGGCGTCATGCGTTGAGCAATTTCAGAGAGACAATTGATGGATCAAAAACGCTCTTCCTCAAAGAGCTTAACAGGCGTATGACAAACAGATGCCATGCAATCAACTGAAAAGGTAGGAGGATCAGAGCGAAACGCACACAAAGCGGAAATTGCCGACTTTGACGAGTGGATGGAGCGTTCATTTTACCGCGGGGAACGTAACCCCGACGAAGCATGCAGCGCTTGGGAGCCACGAAATGCTAAAATAGGATGAAATAGGACTCAGCAAGGTCGGCGTGTCCGTGGAGAGCGAAAGCATACTGGTGCTGTACGCCCCTTGACCCATAAGCGAGGGGAGGGCAGGAAAAGGTATGTTGGTTGACGTAAGGCGGATCGCAGGCTGCAGTTCACGTGGGGGGCGATGGCTGCGATATCAAGGAGATATCCGCCGATAGAGGCCCATGGACCTATCCGCGGGACGTCCCGTGCCGCGGAGGGCCATGGTATGGAGGGCACTGTGAAAGGATGAATACAGCAACGATGGTGGCCGAGTTGGATGTGTGCGAAATGTACGGAGTTCTGTACGCACGACATTGGTTTCTGAACATCCCGACGAGAACGGGAAGAGGTAGGAGTGGGTAGGGACGCGGAGTGCCATCACATTGGATGGACGAGTGCATGGACAACGGGTGGCAGACAATTCATTGAGCGGACTACAGTTGCAAAATGAAATGACTCTGCGGCTGTCGGAACGCCGTCATTTTGGAGGATGAATTGCATGCAGAACTGCGTCAGTTGGCTTACCGCGCGGGCAAGGCTGTGCCTGCGGGAGAGGTGACGTCGCGGAGTGGAGTGTGCGGGCGATGCTGAGCTGAGTTGAGCTGGACGTCTCAAGACCCATCAACAACTCGAAGTTCAAGTCGGTGGACGAGTCGGCGTAAAGAATAGAGTCTAAGACAAGAAACAACGTCATATCATTACCTTGGGTGCAACGCCGACCCTGTCTCTATCCATATACAAACTTGTGTGTACGGCCCTGCGAGTGAGCGTGAGATGAGAGAAAGACCCACCTGTAAGTAGGATGGCGGTGGCAACTTGAAAGAGGCGACGAGCACGCTTTTTGTAAGAGTCTGAGATCGATCTAGACTTGTGCAAAGACCCCAAAATTTCGACGACAACGTTGACAACGTTGAAGGGTCCTTCCTCTTTCATACCATGAACTTGTCCCTCTACAGCGTATCTGCCTTCATCATTCTCGACAGCGAGGGTCACCGCGTGCTCGCAAAGTATTACCATCCAAAGGGACACCCACTCGAACACCAAGTTCCAAAGGACCAGCGCGCATTCGAAAAGGGTCTATGGCAGAAAACAAAGAAGCCAGGCGGTACGTTATGACTCGTGTTTTCTTTTCTCCCCTTCCTCCTCACACACACAACCGCGTGGCTGCCAGGCGACGTGATCCTCTTTGACGGACATCTCGCCGTGTTCCGGCATTCGCTCGACCTCATCTTCTATGTCGTCGGCAGCTCGACAGAAAATGAAATCATGCTCTACTCGGTCCTCACCGCCTTCTTCGACGCCCTTTCACTCCTACTGCGAAATCAGGTGGAAAAACGGGCCGTACTCGAGAACCTCGACTTGGTTCTGTTGTGTTTGGACGAGACGATAGATGACGGGTGAGTCATTACAAAAAAAGCCCTGACCGTGATCAAGAGGCTCATTTCCGGTAGCATCATTGTGGAAACCGACTCCACCACCATTGCATCCAGAGTCAGTCGACCAAAGGCGGACACGACCGAAATCGTGATCAACGAGCAGACGTTGTTGAGCGCATACCAGACTGTGAGAGAAAAGGTGCAGCAGAGGATCCAGCAACTGTAGTCCACAGGTCCACGAGTCGAATCTGATAGCGTGGCACAAGTGGAGCGTTTCATTCACAATCTGATCGAGAATGTAATGACGCGGTACGGTCCTTGTTATCTCTATTCAATATTCAATCACTTCCAATCCTCGATTGCTCGCTCAACGCCGCCCGCATGCAAGATCGCTGCGATCATTCAGTTTCATGCATTCCTCATCTTAAATAAATACATCACGAAACCCTCGACCAATAATGATCCCAAAAATTCAGGTGAATGTAAAGTATCCGAGCATTATTATGCTTTCATATGACATCGATCCATCGTACACCCCTTCCGTCATCGTGCTCTCGTGCGCACTTTCTCGGTGCTATCCCTGGACGATCTTGATCATACAAGCTTCTCGTAACCATCAACTCGGTGATTGGGGGCCCCTCATGATCATAGGGTGATGAAAGACAATCTATCGTCGATGTGTCGTCAGTTAATTTCTCATGCGCAAAGGGAGAGAACGGAGGCTCACCCTGCTTTGATGTCCACGCAGTTGTTCATGATCTCGTATACTGCTGCACCCGACGCGGCGACGACGGTGAGCGCCGTTGCCATTCGTTGGAGAGTGGATATGCTGTCCTGGGACAGGGTGAAGTCGGGGTGCTCGTAGATGTCATAGGGACGCATGATGACTCTGGGCGTGATGGAGGATGGAATATGGAGAGAAAGGTGCGCAGTGGTTGCAGGGTTCGGCAGTGCGGGTCTGCGAGATTTATGCGCTGGGGTGGCGGTGACAATATGAATGAGATCTCCGAGGATAATGCGCTTGACAATGATCTGGATCAGTGTCTCTGTTTCACTTTATAGAAACCGCCCGAGTTAGTCCGGCTCGTCAATGGAGGTAGATGGAGGTGGAGTGTGTTGCTCATGTTCGAGTCCTGTTTTATACTCCACAAACGCTCGAGCGCCAGCAATGTAGGTCACCCGTACTACAGCCGGTAACGTTACAGTTCGCTATTTTTGTTGCTCTGCAAACAGAACATCTTCTTTCGTCGAATTGTTCCTTCCGGTTGTGTGTACATATCTGAATCCCGGGTGGACATATCCGGCCTTTGGAACGTTGACGTTTGGTCAACTTTAAATCCCGCGAAGGCAGCTGAATGCCCACCCGACAAAATCGGAGACTGAGACCTGATAAATGTATCCGAGACACCGTAATCATTGTCTAAACCTTTCGAGGGTAACTTGGCTAATGGTCTCTCAAAGTTCTTCATCGCCACATATGTCGCCCGAGGGGGAATGCACTAGGGACCTGGTTCTGGCTCAGTGGCTCATCTCCCTAATCGCCGCAAGGTTTCACCATACTACAGCTTTCCAGCCGCCGACACCGCTTATATCGTACGGCTCACACGACGGACGCCCTCAAAAGATCTACATATAGACGCGGTGATGGACCGGAATCGGAATGTCTCGGTATTCGGGAAGGGGGGCCGGGGGGACTCGGAGATGCGGTGTCAGGGGAACGTTACACATCCCAGTGCCCCTCCGGCGGGATCCAGCTTTATCCAACAAACGACCGTCATCACTCGGACGCTCGTAGATTCCGCACATACCGCATACCCATATTCGCAACACAGGCTCCGGGCTGCGCACACGCACAGAATGGTCAATCACTGGCACCACGACGACGAGAAGCTCTTTGCATTGACTGATCAGAGACCCATTCCAGCGACTTCGATTTACGAACGGGGACCCTGCTACTTCTGCCATACGAGGGCGATAATAATGGGGTGTTAGTCTCGATAACGCAAAGGGGCGACCACGTGTCGAAGCTTCCGCTACTAGGAGTTGCCAGTGGGTGCCAGCTGATCATGTGTGCATGAGCCATGTGGCTATGAACTTATTTACGCACAGATAATGGATATCGCTTAGATGATCCATAGACCATCATCGCCAGAATTTCGACCCCCCATCCCCCCGCAAGTTCATCATTGCCGCATATCAACCGCACATTGCTGAATTTCACGTGAGCCACTATTCCCCAAGTTCCCCCCCAGGCCCCAGAAACGGGGACGATGTTATCGATCAAGTGAGCTCTGACCTGTCACCTGTCATCGACTCTAACTCAGGTTCTAACGGCGAATGTCGATACGGCACGTCCCCAACTTGAACGAACACGTTCAGCGATCAGACGCCTCAGGGCGCAATCCAATGTCTAATTTCGACCAACCCTCGCTTGCGGCGCTGATTAGTGACAGGAAACTTGACCATGTCGAGCGCTGTTGGCACAAAACATTTTACCCGAAATTCTGCACCCGTGTCATATAGGTCAGGCTTATCACGCATCTTCGTCATCGAATGACGGAATGCCCAACTGGATGGTATTACCCCGCAAGGAAAGGAACAAAACAGGGGTTATGACATTGTTAATGTGCTGTAAATATGTCATAATCCCCGGTGTGGAACTTCGGTGTTCTGACGTTTTTGCACCTCCATGCTTGCCACCAACGTCACATGATGTAAGCCGCTTTTCGTTTCCTTTGTTCTTTGGCCCCGCATGATTAGATGCAGCGGCATCGTCCCTGGCGGCTGTGCGGGACGTAGGGTTCAACTCGTCTTACACCAATCAAGGTCTTGGTAGGATCATGCCAGTGGATACAATGCGGTACGAGAGACTCGGTTGAGATGGCGCGGATATGATCATCTATGTAACCATTCCCGTAAGCGGCGAGCTCTTTGCGCTCATTACTGTTTATAGAGTTCACAACCATCGGAACTGGAATGCACGCAGCACGAGACTACAGTAGCCCATTTTACATCCAGTTGCCGAGCCCATCTTATGCCCATTGCCCACTAGCGGGTGTCACGGGTATGCACCGGTGAACATTCAAGTAGTGGCATTTCACCTATACCATCTTACGAACGAAAATAAAGTTTGGGTCGGTAACTAGGTGAGTTATCTGGATCTAGTTCCGCATCAATGATGGACTAGCGTGGTACTGTACATTGTAGCGCGGGTAAAGAAAGACTTCAATGTCTATCCCTCTTTCAAGAAATAGGCTCGTTGGCCTGTTTCTGACAATGATGTGTGTCATTTATTGAGTCAAGTGCCGTACGTGTTCTTTCAACTTGATTTTTTTTGGGGGAACAGGGGTCCCGAGCGATGGAAGGTTTGATCATGTCCTATACTGGGACAAACATGGTTCATTGCCACCTCACGGCCTTCACTGTTACTTGGTGTTCTAATGTACGGCAACTTCTTTGATAAGGCGAAGATGCGGCTGACCGCGACTTCACGGACCCACTGCTACCCAATCCAAGCATGATGTGATGATACTTACGAGCGGCGTTGGGAACACGTGTCGTGCTATTCCACAACGAGACTTGCACATAACGTCTGGTCATGAGTCACGGGCCATTCATATTGGTATGTGGCGAGGTGGGGAGGACAAGTGCGTGCGTGCGCATGCGAGGGTAACCGCGAGAAATGATATGAGGGGCGACGCCGGTGAGGGACGGTACGTGCATGAACTTGAACGTCGCGAACGAAGGCGGATGTGCCGTCGTCAGAGGACTCATCCCTGAAATGGCTACCTACCAATATTCTTGGACAGTGTGTGTGTCCTTGTCATCCCGCCGCCGTTCGCGACTCGGGGGATATAATGCATAGCGTACTATGTGATATGTAGACCATGAGTGCAGGCCGGTTAGATGGGAAAATTAGAACGTACCAATGCCCTAGTCTCTATATCCTCGTTGCTCGCGAGCATACCAAGTCCCGAACTCCCAAAGTCCATCAATGACTGTACACGAGAGCCCGACAAGCGTAGAGAAAGTCCGTGATGGTGGTAGAATCTCCGGGACAACACTAATTGGGACCATGTGAGGTTGTGGCTGCAGGATGACATCTTTTAGATAGCTGGTACATCGTAGGAAGGTGTGAAGATCACTCTGCTCAAGGACGCGTGATATCCGTGACTGCGCATCTTTCCCACAGCTGGAGTTCCACATCTCTGATGTGGATGTAACACACGCAGCGGTCTCCTGTTGCAATGAATAAAGTTGGCTAGAGGATATCGTCGGAGTCGGTCGGACGACGAGATGGTCAAAAATGGCATGGAGCAAGCTTGTCCTTGTTTGGTCCTAGTAATGGAGTACAATTTTTTTCATTAGGACTCGCGTTGCGTGCACTGCTGTTCAATACGCCGACTGTCTATCACTCCTAACAAACTTCAGGCTGTCCACCCCTTTGGAAACTAGTTAATATTCGGAAACGTACCTTCCCCAAGTTGGAATGTAATTTAATCCACCAAGTCATTTTCCTATAGCCCATTCACACACACAAGAGTAATAAGTATTGAAGCCGGTCTGCTGGCCCAGCTCCGAGTCTCAGTCTTGTCTGACAAGACGTCCAATGACCTTGCAATATCGAGATTTTTTTTTTCGAGACTCACCAGCACATATAAGGTATTCCAGATCCCAATGTGAGTCGACAACCAATCAGATCCGATTGACATCATCTCAGAGGAACGTACACAATTGAACGGAACCTCACCGAGGCTGCGGGTGGAGAGAGTTACATTGGTAAACTCGAGGCTTTCTCCCTCGTGGATCATATCCTTTCAAGGATCAGCGAAACTTTGCCCCATTCATCGCTCGGCGTAAATTGATCAGGCACGTACACACTGGCAGTCACGGTAATATGTGCTCAAGGGAAATGCTGCCCCCTATCTGCCAGACCTGATCCGCACATGACGGACAGGTAACACAGACGCCATTACGCACTGGTTTCCAAGAACTAAGATACCAGCAATCTTCCCCGCAATACAGACCGATCCGGTCGGCCGATCCCTCCGTTCTGCAGATATGCATATGTACGTATCGTAATGTGGCATTACTCCTCTAATCCACTCAGCAACTACGGCAGAAGGAAAAAGAAA
Organism: Leccinum pallidistipes; assembly: GCA_038091755.1. Lineage (NCBI taxonomy): Eukaryota > Fungi > Basidiomycota > Agaricomycetes > Boletales > Boletaceae > Leccinum > Leccinum pallidistipes. The sequence continues at coordinate 1,049 of JBBPPB010000570.1, read as the reverse complement.
ACAACAATGGTGTATGCTAGTATTGAAACAAGTCTAGATCAATACCTCTTCTCTGGACATTCTCCATAATCTGTCTTGAACCGACACACACAACTTGTATTACAACAAGCATAACAGGATAGTTGCGATGTAGCCTATCGGGTAAAAAAGGGGGGAGATGTAGAGAATAAGACAGAGACAAAGAAAAGACAAAGAAAAAAACACTAGACACGAGAAAATGGAATCAATGAACATGATATGTATGTGTATATCCCCTACATTAGATGGAATGAGATATAGCAAAAGCATCCATCATCGAACCGACATTACGTCAAAACACGGAAGAATAGGTGAGCAACCTGGCATCTATCCCCATATAAAAAAACAAAGCAAAAAAAAGAAAAGAGAAAAAAAAAACCTGTTCAGAACAAACACACAAAGTTGCTCGGAAACACGTGTCGCCCTGCCTGCCTTCGCGTATCGTCTAACAACTCCCCGCTCCACCATCCGTCCTCAGGCGTGTCCGTGACCGCGACGATGTCCCCAGCTTGGAAATCAAACTCTTCGTCGATCGTCGCAGAGTAGTCGTATAGCGCCTTGACTGTATCCAGCGTCAGCAAGCGCGACGTAAGAAAAGAAACACAACACGCACCGTAGAACAAGATCGGCCGACCATCGTCCGTATACGTCCCCGTCGGCGGAGGCTGACCCCGTGCAGCAGGCGATGGCGATCGCCTCATCGGACCCACAGCAATGCCCGGACTCGTCGATCGATAGATGGCGTTGGTCGTCACCGTCGTACCATATCGCTGCGCTGGCGCCATCATCGTTGTCGTCGAATTCACCGCACCGAGGTGCCCCGCGCTCTGATTTGTCTGATGGTACACCGATCTCGCCGTCGCCGCATTCGTCGCAGGATAGCCCACGTAGTTAGTCTGCGTAGGTGGAAGCGGCGGGGGCGGCGCCTGCGGATACCCCTGCCCGTGATACCCACCGTCATTATAACCAGCATGTGGCGGCGGTGGCGGCGCATAACCATACTGTCCCCCTCCACTATATGCATTGGACGG
>JBBPPB010000569.1:0-12542 GCA_038091755.1 Leccinum pallidistipes | reverse complement strand
ATGTGAGCTTTGTCCGACGAGTATGGCCAGCTCTGCGCTCAAGCATGTAAGTCTCGGCCCATTCTCGGTCACGCGCTGCTCATCCAATCGCACAGGCAATCGCACCAACAACTTTGCAACAGGCACAGACAGACGCTATCCTCGCCCTCCTTAGCCTCGCCCCACCTCATGACCCAGCTCCAGCCGCTCCTTCTACAGATCCCAGATCTGCACTCGCAGTCAAAGCCCCCAGCTCTACTCACCCCTGGAAAGTGCTAGTCTTGGACCAGGAAACCAAAGATGTCTTAGCGACCGTACTTCGCGTCCAAGATCTTCGCGATGCTGGGGTCACTCTGCACGTGTACGCGCCTCCACTTTTCTCCCTTCATGGTCTTCACATCTTCACAGTCAGCTGCACTCGCTTCGTCCTGCCTTGCCAGACGTTCCCGCCGTGTACTTTGTAGCACCAACCTTGGCAAACATACGCCGAATATCGGAGGATCTCGACAAGTGCTTATACGAATCTTTCCACCTCAACTTCGTCGAACCATTACCCCGTGCACTTCTTGAGGAGCTTGCGGCCTCGGTCGCTACTTCTGGCGCAGAGGATTTGGTGGAACAGGTTGGTCTGCTCGCTTTTCTGTGTTTCAAAAGGCTTCCCACTGATGGGCCTCCTGTATCAGGTCGTTGACCAGTATCTCTCGTTCATCGCACCATCGCCGTCTCTCTTCTCCTTGCTATCGCCTCTACCATCTCCAGTCTCCCAGGCAGGCCCGTCTCAACCCACACCTCATTACTCGTACAAACTTCTTAACTCTCCATCATCGACCGAACAACAAATCGAGGATGAGATTGAACGTGTTTCTAGTGGTATTTTCAGTGCCGTTGTGACCGCGGGTACGCACTCCCAACAGTTTCTCAGCATTTAATGTAATATATTTCATGCACAGGTCATGTCCCCATGATCCGTGCTCCCAAGGGCAATGCAGCGGAAATGGTGGCCAAGAAGCTCGACGTGAAAATTAGAGATGCAATACTCAGCGCTTCACGCGTCCATGGCCCGACTGCTTCGCTTTTCTCCCAAGATTCATCCGGGTTGTCTAATCTGCAAAGACCGTGTACGACATTTTCTTATCTCGTCTTCTCGTCTTCGTCTTAATCAATCGCTTCAAGTGCTGCTCATCCTGGACAGGAACGTGGACCTTGTTTCCATGGTCTCTCACGGTTGGACATACCAGGCCCTTGTATCAGACTGTCTTGACATCAAGCTCAATCGTGTCGTTGTCACCAGCCCACAAAAGCGTTCCTACGACTTGGATTCAAAGGACTTTTTCTGGGCGAAAAATGCGGCGAATCCGTTCCCTCAAGTTGCTGAGGATATTGACACCGAGTTGAACAAGTACAAGCAAGACGCCGCAGAAGTGACACGATCGACGGGGGTGAGCGACGTCAATGATATTTCGCAACTGTAAGCTGGTGCTCTCGTCAATGCCAAGGGCGTTCGTCTGACACGATGTAGCGACCTTTCGTCAAATGCAGCGCACTTGAAAACTGCTATAACTCAGCTTCCCGAACTCACCGCTCGTAAGGCCACGCTTGATACGCACATGAATATCGCCACCGCTCTGCTCGAACAGATCAAGAAAAGAGGTCTCGATGAGCTATTCAGTACCGAAGAAGCGGTTAATAAACAAGTAAGCGTCCTTGGTCGTCGTCCATGTTGTAGCCTCAAGGTCCGCGTTGCCAGACAGTGTCATCAATTTTAGAGACGCTTCGTGCGCCCCGCCCGTCTGGAACTTTTAGCCCTGAAGACAAGCTTCGTCTTGTTCTTGTGTTCTATCTTTCTTCCCCCGACAATGCGATTTCCAAGGACGACCTTGCCGAGCTGGAGAAAGAGCTCAAAAGCGCAGGTGCAGACACGGGAGCGTTTGAATACGTTCGACGAACAAGGGAAATCTCACGTATGACTGCTCCCGCCGTCATGGGTGGTACATCCACGCCGGTCCTCGGTGGTCAAGGGGAGCTGTTCCGAGGCTTCACAGCGCTCGGAAACAAAGTCGGTGTCTTACGTTGAAGGGGTTTCTCTTCGCCGGTTGACGATCTCGTTTTTCTTTCCAGCTCTCAGACCGTCTGAAAGAAGGCGGCTTGGAAAACCTGATTTCAGGTGTGAAGAATTTCCTGCCAGCGAATAAACTGCTACCTGTGACCCGGCTCGTGGAGGCTCTAATGGATTCGTCCGCTGCATCGAACCAGTCTTTGCAAGAGACTGATGAGTACTTGTTCCTGGATCCTCGTGCACCTCGGCATAGCCAGGGGTTGGGCATGTCTGGAACTGGTGGTGGAGTTGGACCTGGTGGTACATCGAGCACTGGGAGAGCTCGACGTATGGCGTTTGCGGACGGTATGGTCTTTGTCGTGGGAGGCGCAAGTTACGTCGAGTATGGAAATCTCGAAGAGTGGGCGGCCAAGACTGGGAAGCGTCTTACATACGGTGGAACGGAAATTGTTGACCCTGGCACTTTCGTAGACATTCTGCAAGAGTTGGGTAAAGACGCTTCATAGACGTGCTGTATAATGGCCATAGATTTTGAGCAGAACAATTGGAAGTTGGAACATGATAACTACATCATGGTACTACCACTGACAAAGAGACAACCAACCACAGTCGATTCAAGATGTCCCACACACGCATGTCACTTCTTGTTGTTAGAGCGCATCACGAGAATCTGGACAAGGCGAATGCTAGGGCAGTGTCAGCACGCATTCGAAGTGATCGTCACCATACTCACAAAATGTTAATCATGTCAAGCTCCAAAGCAATCGCCTCCTTCATGGGGTCCCTGGGTATGGCACCCATTTCTGCCATACGCGCGTGTTGCAGAATTTTCTGAGTACTGGAGCACAGAGGTTAGGATCATCAATGCAGAGCAGGCATATATGCTCACTCATAGAGTACAAATCCACCAAAAACGGCTAAACCGCCGTAGAGAGAGATCGATTCGGCGATGGCTAGTCCACGCAGGCCAAGCGGGAGGGCCATTGGGGCCAATGAAGACAGGGCTACAACAGTCACGCCAGCGAGAAGCGGGCCCCCTATGTACAGATACTTGTCATTCCTGTCCAATATGAATATGTGAGTGTAGCGTCAAAAAGAGACATGCAGACATGCTTTGCAGTGGCGCCAACGTAGGACAGGGAACCGACGACCCCACAGGTGTACAGCGCAGCACGAGACAAGATGGCTGGACTGAAGAAGAACAAGGGACAGAGCGTTGCTGCTTGGCAGGCGTTGAAGCCCTGCAAAGAGTCAGGTGATGCTTGTTATCGCAGCGAATGGTGACTTGCCAGCCAGAAAAGGTGCTTCTGTAAGGTTCTCTCTGGGGGGGTGTAGTAGACCCCCATCATAGTGCCGATACTTCCGACGAGGCTCACACCGAGCACCACCCCTGCAAAGACACGTTTAGGCCGAGAAAAGATGGGTATCAACAATAGCATACGCACATGGATTTGCAGCCATTATTCTGAAAGCAACTCCAGACTTGAACATGCTTCGCGCAGCCAGTGCCGTAAGAACAAGGCCACCCCCAGTGTACTTGAAGCTGTCGTGTAGATAGGACTGTTCTGCAACAGTCAACGAGTCACGCGTGTCTCTATTCAAGAAGCCTTCTGCAACGACGACAGTGCCTGCCACAGCGGCCTACACACTAGAATCAACCAAGTAGGAGTAGGTTACTTTGTACGTACGGCTGTGATTGCAAACTTTTTCCAAGCCTCTCTTGAGGTGGTCTGCGTGATGGTCTGCGCATCCGTTATGATGGTACGGGACAGTGGGGGCTGTCGGAAGATATTCCTGACCGACCCGAAGCGTGCTGTTGAGAGCGGTTGAGATCTGGAGCGCAATGCGGTTTGCAGCACGCCACGGGACAGGGAAGTGCGAAGGAGTAACATGATGGATGTGAACGGAAGAATAGTTAGTCAGCAAATACATAATACTCTACTGTGTGCCGAGTCGACGTCATCGAGCTAGCCGAGAACATAAATTACATAATAATAATCACCGAAGCATCTTCGTTGGATCGACAATCCCGACGACCTTGTGCTCCATCGCCAGTGCAATCAGACTCTTTTCTCCCCATTTCTTCCAGTCAATCTCGAAAATACCAGTCTTCTCTCCGCACGACCAATTCCAGATTCGTTCTCGAGTCTGAGCCAACAGTCAATCCCATTCTTCCCATGTCCGGACCAGAACTTACCTTGACATCATATACGTACAACGAACCGTCTCCACCGCCACTCGCCAGCAGACCGCCATCTGGACTGAACGACAGCGCAAACACATACTTGCCATGATCTGTGAACACTCTCATGCAGTTCCCTGTCACCGAATCCCACAACCGCGCTGTGAAATCGAACGACGCTCTGTTACTCACACCATGAGATCAATCCCACTTCATCCCACTTGACCCACTCCACTTACGTTGCGACCAGTTCGTGCTCCCCTGGCTCCGTATTCGGACACCACTTGACGGATGTCAGACATCGCTTGTGGCCTTTCAGGACAACGTGGTGAGATAGCGACTTTTCCGAGTGCAGTTGCTCAATGTTCCATATTCGCGCGGTCGTATCATCCGAGCATGTAGCCAGACGTGTGCACGACGGGTTGCATTTGAGCATATTTAATTCCCCTTCGTGCCCTCTATTCCGTTGTCAAGTCAAACAGCATATACTTCGGCCAATGACATACCTTAGAGTTTGGATAGGCTTAGCTCCGTTGAGAGAGACAATGTGGACCACACGATCACCTCCGCCACTTGCAAACGTAGAGTCGTCGATCCAGTCAACGTCCAGACAACAAGCTTCTGACACGTCTTCTAAGGTCAGTTCCCCCATGGTGAATCCAGTAATACGCTACCTTCATGATTTCGATATTGTCGATGTAGTCTCTTGTTTTTGATGTCCCAGACGCATGACGTACTGTCCAAGCTTGCAGTGACTATCCACTGGCCCGAAGGAGAGAACTTGGCAGCGAAAATGGGACCCTTCTAGGTATCAGTACAACCCTTACTAAAACGCGGCACTCGTCTGACCTTGTGGTGGTCGTCTGTGAGATATGACTTTCCTGCAGAGGTGCAAACTCGAAGTACTGCATCGTATGATCCTATCGCAACAAGCGACCCGTCAGGGCTCCAGTCGAGAGATGTCAAGTCCGCTTGCGAAGAAACAGCGAGGTTGGCTAACGTCAAGGTCGGTCGCGGCGGGGTGGTTGGAGCGCCTTCATGTGGACCGAACGGAACGTTCCAATAGTTGATTGTGGCATCGCGTGACCTGAGGTGCCAAGTCAAATTAACATTGCAAGCAATCAATCTACTCAGCGCATACCCTGATACCAGCTGTCCCGGTGTAGTTGGGCTCCAAGCAACGACAAAAACCTGGGAATTCGTCACAATGGGTTATCATCATACTCACGCGAAACTCACCTCCGCCTTGTGTGCTTGTAGCAACCTGACTGAGTCGGAACGTTTCGTTTTTGGTTTCTTCACCATGTTTTCCACGGTCAAGTCAGGCAATTTTGTGTCCTTCGGGGTAATGACGGAAGACCCTTGGGATACCAATCACATCGCGATGCAGCCATACAGCGCGATTGGCGTACCGTCGATCACCATCGCCGTTTGGTTGTCTTCAACCTCCTTTCTAGCCCGCTTTTCGGCACGTCCATCCTCCGTGGAGGGCGATATTGACTTTCGTTTGGCACCTGTCTCGGCGACTGAGATGGAAACGTTAGACTCTCCGGACTGCTGCTGCTGTGAAGGTAGCGGCGTCGTCGGAGGCGGGTTAATGGAACACACATGGCGTTCCAGTAGAGAGAAATTGCCCTTGCAGTTCTTGGCGAACGAATCGCCTTTCCAGTGAGCCTCGACTTCGGCGTACAAGAGCGCCTTTCCAAGACGCTCGACAAGTTCTCCGCGCGGGATATGTTTCTTTATATGATGGGAATGGTCCAACCGACTCTCCATACGTAGCGTAAATGCAGAGTGATGGAAGCCTGAACCAAAGTCAGACAAGACGGACTAGTTGCAGAGCTGCTTACCGGAGTCTTGGAAATAAGCATGTATGAGACAGTTGACCTCATCGGCAGTGATGGTGATGGGGACCGTCATGGTAGTCCGCAAGGTGACCTTCGTATATGCGGAGTTGGAAAACAATGTGCAACGACTGAGTTTTTCAGAATATCGCACTCAGCCACTACAAAAGAACGAAGGCCCTGATGATGTTGCAGTGATTACTTGTGGACTTGTCCTCCGTTTCGCAGCGTTGATGTTTGTTCTGCTGCTGGTAATCGTTGTTGTTCACTCAGTGGGCCTCAGCCCGGAGAGACTAACACAGACGCATCACCGTCTTTCTTTACTTTACTTGATTTCGGTTCACCTCGAGTGATTGAGAGAAGAGTCTCACCGAATCCGTTGACACTGCACGGCACGTGAGAGCGAGCGAGTCCGACGGGCCCGGGTTGCCGGCTCATAGATAACGAGTCATCGTTCGCCCCTTCCCAAGCCTCCTTACCCATGCCTGAGTATTCAGATTTCGACATCTCCGACGACGACGACGACGCTTACGAAGGCCCTGATGCCTACCTCGATGGCGACGATAATTCTGCTCACTCGGAAGAACAGCTGCGGCAGGGCACAGCGATTGAACAGATCTTGCGTTGTAAGTGTCCTGCTGCATGTCTATCGAACTCTTCACGCATATCATTTGTTAGCGTTGTTTGACCTTCAGCACTTGCAGCCTGGTCATGGCACCACCGAAAGAGCGATAGGCTCCGGTACCGATAGCGGTGAGATCACCTACGGTGACCTAGTACGCTTCCTGAGGACTGGCCCCTCTTGGGCAGACGGAGATGAAGCAGACGATAACGGGTATTCAGGCCACTCGCATTGGAACAAGCAATGGTATCCTCCCCACACAGAACCTCAAAAGAAGGGGGTCGAGTTGCTCATGAGCGGTGAATTCGGTCGTGTGGGCAGCAAACTTAGGTCCAACAAAGGCAGGAGGAACATTTCTCGTTTACTCTTGGATCGGTCTTGCAAACCTGGAGTCACCCCATTCAGGGAGGAGCTAACCAGTGTGCGCTTCATTTAGCTTTAGTCACAGTTGTCGTGCTGATGCAGCCCTAGCAACTCATACCCAATTCCAACGGGACTACTGTTGCCTCCCATGGCGCCAACTTATATGCTGGGCAATTTTCCACAGGTGATTAGCTCGTAGCGTACTGTCCAACGCTCGGTCTCTCATATTTTCACTGGATAGACTCCTCCTTTTTCTATACGTGCTGTCAAGGTTAGCCAACGACTCAACCCGTCTCTACGTGTTCCTTGAGCTGAAGTGTAGCTGGACAGATTTCCGTCTACACGTATATGACATGACATCGCCACCGGCCAAGTACTTCAAACCCCAGCGGAACCCAAGGCGCAGAACATCGCTCTTCGACCATCATGATCATGACCACGAGTCGACTCTTAAAGTTTTAAAGACTATACAGGGCCATCCAGGTAGATGGACTATCACCGATTCCCATTTGAGCCCCGACAATGAAAGGCAAGATTTTGATTACATGATATATGCGTTAATGCTAATCATTGCCTCAGGATGATTTATTCATCTATCGTTAGTAACCTCTTCATAGACAGCCCTTCACCCCACCCTGATGCGAAATGACAGTCACCTACAGTATATATGACAAGCACGTTGGATTCTTCTACGGTACAAACGCCCATCCGTTTTGCAGATCAAGGTCGTCAATCCCGGTCGTTGTGGGGTGCCTACGACGACGACTCCTTTGGTATTTGGAGCTGCAGGTTTTCTGCTGACGGCAATGAAGTAATCGCAGGCGGAAGTGGCCATATTTTTGGTGGGTGTTTTATTCTTGTATACCCACAACCACTGAAATCGTTCACGCACCTTCTAGTGTACGACCTCCTGGCCGATCGCAGAACTGTTAAGATCTTGGCACACACGGACGACGTGAACAGCTGTTGTTGGGCCGATACTGCATCAGGGAATGTCTTAATCAGCGCCTCGGACGATACGTTCGTCAAAGTCTGGTAATCATTCATCTCCTCTTCCTCTTTTGTTTGTTGAACGATTGTGGTCCCTCTCAGGGATAGACGGTCACTCGGAGGATCACAAAAACCATCGGGTGTGCTCGTTGGTCACACTGAGGGGATCACGAATGTCTCTGCCAAGGGAGATGGGAGATATGTCATCTCAAATGGAAAGGATCAGGCGCTTCGGTTATGGGATCTCCGCAAGATGTGCAGCAGCGAAGAATTTGATACGTTCTCACACCAAAATTATAGATGTCAGAATTACGACTATCGGTATGACCTATCATGGTTTGCGGGATGCTCCTTGCTGATATCTGTGCAAAGATACGGTGAATTCCCGCATCCTACACGTCCCGCACACCCCAAGGACTGCAGTGTCATGACCTACCGAGGGCATGCTGTTTTACGGACTCTTATCAGATGCAATTTCAGTCCCGCAGAAACTACCGGGTGCCAATACATTTATTCGGGCTCTGCAGATGGAAGGATTCATGTGAGTGAAAACTGTTTTTAGCTCGTCTTATTGCAATTGACGGACAACTCTGGAAGGTTTGGTCACTAGATGGTCGAATTGTTCAAACCCTAGATCGTTCGCGAACCCTACCAATGTCATTCGACCCATCTGGCCCTGAGTTGGAGCCCCTATCGGGATCCTGTCCAACAGTGTGCGTACGAGACGTAAGCTGGAGCTCGAGGGTAATGACCACCACTGCTTGTTGGCAACATTCGAAAGCTAATGTGCATTTCAGGAACCTGTGATGATGAGTGTCGGTTGGGAAAGCTCTCAGGTTGGGGGAAGTGTTGTCGCCCGCCATGAATGGAAAGGGCTCTCTAAGATGGCGTATTCACTGGAAGACTATGCGGAGAAGGAACGTTCAGAACGAGCCCATGGGGCAACGACCCGGAAGCGAGCGGCGGGATACCAACGGGTTCCCGGTGCATTTGAAGAAGACGACGAGGACGAAGATTAACGATGTAGAGGTTCAAGTTGACCTACCTTTGTACCTCTGTAAACGCTAGACAGCCTTGGATGATGTTTCAAATTTTTGTAACGTTTCAAGTACACCACGGTCACAGCATTACCGTACACTCTACAACCACACCGCCAAACCGCCAAATACTACTAAGCGCTAAGCGCCCAGATTCCAGAATCAAACTATGGCCCAACTCTTCGGCTTTCCGCCAGGGTATTTCGTGATCAGTTCTGCCGCGACCGATCGATTGTGGGATGTCAACTCAGACGAAGTGGAAGATGGAACAACGATCAACCTATGGCCGGGAAAAGAACAGTCACTCGTAGAAGGTACGAGGAGCTAATACTCCACTGATCCGATAATCCGCGGGCTCATGGATCCACCAAGGCTTGAGAAGTCCGGATGCGAACAACCAAGTGCGTACTGAGTCTCTACTATCTTTGCGATAAGCTTCCCGGCTCATGATCTCGTGTTGCTCAGGTGTTTTTCATCGATACCTCAGGTGCTTTGTGCTCGCGGTCATCGGGTCATGCGATCGACGTTGAGGGTAAGGCCAGCCCAATGTTGAACAAGATAGCGTGTTGACCGACTTTGCTTTACTCAAGGAGATCGCCTCGTGCTGAGACACAGGCGACCGGTTTCCCAGCCTTACCCTAATGCATATTCCCACCCACTTCCACAATTCTCGTACAACGGAGACACACAAGAGATATCCGTGTCCTTTTCATGCGATCCCACATACCCACCACCTGGAGGTGCTATCTCGAATGCGTGGCGAAGGAGAAGATATGTTCTATCTTCTGTTCCAATGAGGAAACCCAAGTCTTTTATCGATAACGCTTCAGCGTTTCTGTCGGCAACCGTTGCGGTTCCGTTTTCGTTTATCGCCGGAGCTGCATCTGCACAGCCGAAGAGCACGCCGGAAGAAGTGTTTGGAGGGGGCATTGATTTGGCGGAGGATGAGATGTTGGAACAGGATCGCGGGGAAGAGGGTGAGGTGGACGACTCTCTCGACCCCCAGAGATTCCTCCGTATTCTTTCGATCGACCAAGCAGACGCACTACCGCCCAAGGGGCCAAACGCTAGGAAACGTAGGCAATGGCAGGTCTTGGCACTCCGTCGATCTGTGGCTCACCGTCGTAACTTGACTCGGTGAAGGAAATGTAACATCGTTGTTTCATGTATGTATAATTACTTGTCACACTACTTGTATCTCAGGTCACCGTCGCTATCACTTATCAACGTTTCAACCGCTAGCAGGATGATACCCGGGCCATCATAGTTGATGAATCGATAACGGCTCGTGTGAACGTTTGGGCCAGCATGTGTCTTTTGAGCACTTCCAGATTTCTCATGCACCCACGGCCTCAAACCCACGTGCAATGATAATTACTAGGACCATAACACTCCTGCCAACTGATCGTTCAGTACTTGCCCAGCACTGCTTCAAGTGATATGAAGAGCCAGGTAACCTTGTGTGTCGCTATCACCTTTGCTGCAGCAGCCGCTGGCAGTCAGCAGCAACCACTCCAAGACTCTGCGGAGACGGTGACATGGCTATCAAAATATGGGCAGCAAATCGACCAACCTTTCTCGGGGCCGTTGTCTTTCTCGCATGCAGAATACGCACGTTGTCTTGAGAACGAATCCGCCAACTTTGACATTGCTATCCTAGGCATGCCATTCGACACCGGTACATCTTATCGTCCTGGTGCACGCTTTGGACCGTATGCCATCCGCTCAGGTAGCAGGCGCCAAAGGCCGGCTCGGGGCTACACATTAGCGTGGGGGAACAACCCTTACGAGCAGGGTCTGAATATCCTTGATTGTGGAGACGTACGTCGAGATCGGACATGACTCGGACGCTTCTCGTTAACCCAGTGTCCAGGTCCCTGCCATCCCCTTTGACAATGCACTTGCAGTAGACCAGATGGAAGTCGCGTATTCTACGCTGCTTGCGCGGCCGCTCGCATCAGACCATTCCGTCTGGCCCCAAGGAGCCCTTCTGGCGAAAGATGGTCACGAACATCCGAGAATTATCAGGTAACAAGGACGGTCATACTATGTCTTCCCGCCATTCCCTCACACGATAATCCAGTCTCGGCGGTGACCACACCATCGTGCTTCCCATTCTGCGTGCGCTCAATAAAGTTTATGGGCCTGTTTCCGTGATTCATTTCGATGCCCATCTTGACACGTGGGGCGGATACCCTGGTGCTGTGACGGATCAGTCGCAGATCACCCACGGCACGTTTTTCTACGTCGCGAACGAGGAGGGTCTCGTCGCCAACTCTAGCATCCATGCTGGTATTCGGTGCAAACTTCAAGTGAGTACTACGGAGTACCCATGAGCGTGCTGGACTTTTTTGATGGAACGCCTTGACTAGGGTATGGATGATATCCAGAACGACGAATCAGTGGGATTCCATTTCATAACCAGTGATGACATCGATGATTATGGTGTCGCGTCTATCATCGAACGGATCAGAAAACGAGTCGGGGATACACCAGTTTACCTGAGGTTCGATTTCGACTTTCCAAAATGACTCGGGGACTGACTCTTTCGCACACGCAGTCTTGACATTGATGTGATCGGTATGCGTCGTATTTATCTTTTGAGATGGGCGTGTACTAAGCTGCCGATAGATCCTGGCCTAGCACCCGGAAGTAAGTTTTTCATCTTGTCGCACTCGATCTAAAATGTTCACTGTGATCGTAGCCGGCACCCCCGAAGCTGGGGGATGGACGAGCAGAGAAGTCAAGCGCATCATCAGAGGGTTAGCTGGGTTAAATTTCGTGTTCGTTACTCGTTTCAGTGCTTGTTTTTCACGACCTTATGCTATACCCTTTTCAGTGGAGCGGACGTTGTCGAAGTCGCACCTGCGTACGACCATGGTAGGACTTCACGTTGTTACACCCCGGCGATTTCTGACGAAAGACGTGTAGCTGAGATCACTGCTACTGCAGCGGCGGACATTGTCCATGACTTTCTCTCGATGTTCATGTCTTCGGTGCCACCCAAGCCCACCAATCTCCGAGGCTCGTGGCCGGCGCCGAAGGACGAACTCTGAAGATCGGCTTCCCAAGTAAGGTTAAGTGCTTAGCATCTAGTACTCGACTCAGATATCTCAGACCTGGTAGTCGAAATACCCATCGAAAACTATGTAGATTTGGAGTACAGTTGTGCAAAGTTCATTTCGATGTTGATGGAAGCAATCAAAATCAACCACTCTTATAATGATACGATACATGGGTATCGGCCCAAAGTCGTACAAAGATCGTCCTATAAAGGTCCGTATGACAAGGGACAGTCGCCACTGGCACTCATTTCCTGCATCAGCCCTTGCTTCCCCATTGACCGAGAATACCAGATGGATCAGATTGATACGCGGGGGGGCCGTCGGTGTATTGCACCGAATTTGGAGGGGCCATTACGATGTTGTCTCTCGCGCCTCTCGGTCCTCTGACAGGACTAGCGCTCGCT
>JBBPPB010000568.1:0-12544 GCA_038091755.1 Leccinum pallidistipes | reverse complement strand
AAAACATCATTCTCTCTATTGCACACAGTGTGAAAATGAATTCATTGGATCTGTTCAACTTGAAGATCATTCGTCTCAAGATATTCTTCATAAGTTGAAAGATTTGGTCCTTCCGAGTCTATCAGGCAGTGCACATCACGTTGTTCCACTCGTCTGTAAGCACTTTGACGAGTTGTATGGGTTGGAGGTGTCTACTGCATTGCGCAGACCCCCGTATGCAATTCATGCGTTCAGTGATGACTCTGCATGTAAACCCGATATTGAGTGGATCCGTTTATCCACTGATGACCTTCTGTCCCATCTTCACAAGTTACCTATGGATGAATTGAGTTTGTCAATTCAAAGCTGATGGTCGCCCGTCCGTAAACAGTCGTTCTCATCGCAAGAACATGTAACAGTTTGATCCGACATATCATTGCACGTGCACGCTATCTCGAATGCATCGGTGCTGTGGGCGACATTTACCTGTCTTATTATCCTTTTGTTGAAGCCATCGACAAAATGGATGACTACTTCTACATGGTACGGATTCTTGAGCATGAGTATGGCCTATGATAACATCATTGAAATGCTGGCTACTTCACCTGTCAGTAAACTTGAAGCGAGCAGGATTGCACGCGTGAGAAAAGGGTTGAGGTTCAGAACACAGAACGGCTTGCTGATGCTGCCTATTGTAAAGATTGGCCGACTGTTGTCCCTCAGAGTGTCGTGTTGTCGTGTCTGAACAAATACTATGAGGCTTTGAAATGGACTCTGCCTCCTGTCTGTGCTGTGTGTGGTCATTGAATATCGGCGTGATGCGCAGACTTACGACATGATGTCGAGTTCAATAAAACTTGATCTCAGCATACTCCGCCTGCAAGATCAATTCATCATCCGCAAATGTATCATTCAGAATCTATCACCCAGATTTACCTTCAACAGTAGTCGAATTGATGGCTTGATGTTACATTACCATGGGGTCCACATTGACGGAGAGGATTCGGTCGAGGTGAACATATGCGGAGATTGTCATGCAGCGTTGTTGAAGAAAAATTTGAGATGGAGACTGACTAGTACATGGGTCGAGTAGTCTCTTCGTCACTTCCAAAAAGATATCATATCTTGTATGTATGTACATTATGACCTACAAGGCTACGACAACTTGAATCACATTGGTGTGTTCTTATGAAATTTGTTATTCCCAGGAATCGGGGACTGGGCGCAACAGCGCCGCTACGATTGGTACTGTCGGTGTCGGCAAGACTCGATGCGGCCGTCGATGTTTTCTTCAATCTCCCTTCAATTGCGCGCTTGAAGTTTGGCCGTTCAATGTGAGTTGAGCTTTGTGTTAGTGCACTGACGAGGGCTCGATATTTTTGCGTTTTCTAGGTTTGTTAACAAGACACCGTGTCGCCGTTCACGAGTGATTGATGAGATGGATAGTCCTCCATTCGAAATCCCGTATTTGATTGCCGATTATCCTGCATTATGACCCACTTACTATCCAACATTTCACAAATCGTGTTTTGAAACACTGTATATGACACTGCATTGCACATGTTTGATCCATTAAGTATCGGGGACTGAACAAGCACCGTTAGACGCTACACTATCAGTATTGTGCTCACTTCTCATCATATAGTAAGGCACCCGGATGATTTCAAAACCAGCCGTTTCATCTTCAAATGCAGTCTTACGCATCAGTCGCAGTGTCATAGAGAATTCGCTCGTCCGAGATTCCTGGAAGTACATCACCTTCCGGGTACATTTCTACAAAATTAGGATCGAGTAGAATGTCTGCATACAACCGATTATGATCTCGAAACCAAACTGAGTCACCTCCGGAGGATAGCGAACTCTCGTAACCAATTGTACCGCTATCATCTTCAATGACGTCTGTCGAAGAAGCCTCAGTGATGGGGTGGGCCGTCGGAGTGGACTGAAGTCGAGATCGAGTAAACGGCATGATGACAGATTGGAGGCGAGTTTACATCGGAGAGCAAGAGAGCGAAGAGATACAGGTAGCCAGTGAGAATTGAGAAACTGTATCGTCGCAGAGGTCAAAATCGAGGCCATTTATACGAGTCTACTACGCCAACCATTCGTTGAAATATACCCATTTTTACTAGTTCACGATAAATGGTCCATAACTGTTCATCACCAAAAATGTCAAGTAACTATATACACATATATTTAGCTGTTGGGGCTGTCGGGGCTGTCCTAGCTGTAGTCGGGTTGGCGTGAATATATATGTATTCTGAAAAACTCTGTTTTACCTCGAAGCACAGATTTCGATATCTCACCCGCCGTCTCGAGTGATGATTTCGATGGATGTCACCCGTCTCGATACTTACAGATATGGCCAAACCTTGCTATCACACATTATCGCACATTATCGCACACATATTCCACTACAAACCGTTGTATTCGCCGATCCACGATACAAGTCCATACAAACACCCATCTACGCGATATCTCTAGGTACACCTAGCTAGTGCGATACCGAGGAATATCGTAGGCTCCCTACTCCGACAACCCTATCAAGCAGAAACGACACTAAAAAGACACACCAGAATAAAGCACTAGCTGCACTGCGATGAAACGAGAGCATGGAATGCGAAAATGAAACTAGAATGGAGCAGTGAGCGGTCTAATGACGAGCATGAATCAACTGAATCAACCCAAATGCAAAGCATAGTAGCGATTCAGACTTACTTCAATATCCCTACTTTCGGCTACGGGTAGACTTGCGAGTACCGGCGCTGGTCGCGGATTTCCCTTTCTTGGTCTTCTTTGTCGACCGTGTAAGAGAAGTCGTAGTTGTTTCCTCCGCGATCTCAGTCAGATCGCTGCCCAAATCATCGTCCTCCTGGCCGGCCACAAGTTTGCGTTTTCCATTTGTACGTACGGTGGAATCTTCAGATTGACCGTGTCGGGATGCTATGGTAGAGAAAATATTATGTATGATATATGTGGAGACTTAGACTTACCCCTCGGCGGTTCATGGATCTTCTCGGGATCAATGTAGAAATCCTCGGGGTCAGGGCCAAAGGTCTTGGAGGAGTCTTTGGCATAACTCCTCGTCAATTACGCGGCAGAAATCGCGGAAGATCGTCCTGAACATGGTGTTGATGAGTTCGACTTTGGGTTCCTGGAGGGCGAACAGCGCGTGCATAAAGAGGAAAGACTTGTAGTTGGATGTGAATGAGACGGCCAGCGGAGAAGATTGTGTCGGGGCTACGTCAACAAGTCAGCTTCAATTCGTTCGAAATGATTCTAACGAAATCCTTGCGTACCCTTGATGTACTGGAGACGCGGGTCCCCGTCAACATGCTAGAGATGGGACAATTGAGCGCCAGAATCGAGTAGTGTATCAATCAATGGAGCACACACCATGTTGTTGTGCATTCTGACGACGCCCGTCGACATCAAGCACACTGGCATTTTCAGTTTGACATCCCCGTCTTCGTCAAGACCTTCGATCACTTGACGATGGCGAAGGGAGTATACAATGTAGTTCTTTCCGTCCGACTGACTGTGGTGAGTTACTAGCAAACAGGATCATTTCAATAGTGTATGCTGCTGACCCATCACTGCGATCTCATTCGTGTCTTTGCTCCCAAGTCCCAACGGGAACCCGACATCGAGGACGTGTTGCTCAAAGCCACACAAGATTGGGCATTGACAGATGAGAATTGGATGAAACGCGTGCGCAACGGAGTAGCACGACTCACCAACATCATACTCGTGCCGGTACATCCTGCCTCCGAGTCGTCGCGGCTAGCATACACGGTGCGGCCAAGGGGGGTGTGACTGGGCAGTGGGGGGAGAGAGGAGAGAGGAGAGAGTGATAAACGAGCAAACGACAAAGTTCCTGCATGTGAAATTCCCGAATTCTCACGCACTGACCATACTACAGTAGTACTCAGTGCACTCCTCCTGTGCCATTCTCTCCGTTTAGCACGACATTCACCCTTGCTCATCGCATCCACACGGACATGCAGGGACACGTCCACCTTCGCCCTCTCTTCATTTAAGGTTTGCCATTTAAACGACACTTCTGTCATTTGCAAGTTCACCTTTGTTTGTTTCAGACATCAGACTTCGTACACTAGAGCAGCAAAAGCTCTCGATTGCGAGGAAATATCGAGTCGAATTTTCCGTGGGCGATGCATCACGGATGACGAAGAAAGCAAAAGAGAAAAAGAATTATGCCTCGTGGAATGAGAATTTGTTTTTGTGGGTACATTTTCGCCGTTCCACAGCAGGGAACTGAATAGTGTCAGTGATGACGAGGAATGCTCCACCATCGTCGTGAAGGTTCATCAAAAGCATATTATGCGAAAGGACATATTGGTCGGTATTTTCGCTGGTACTATCGGTAGCGTGTTGGAAAATCTCAAGGATGGGGGTATGAACTCATTTGGTGTCATGACTTCTGCTGATGCGATATCTCTGATCAAAGTACTCGAGGAGCCTCTTCCCAACCTGAATGGTTCCGGTCATTCTGGATTTACGATCAAGTTCACTGTATCCTCCGACTTGAAGCTCAGTTGTTCACTTAGAGAACATGTTCAGGTAGGTATTATTTCACATTTGATTACCTCGTTTGAGGAGTGCTTACATAATAAATGGTTTTCAAGCTTAAGTCCCGCCCATCGTGCGCGCGAGAGGCGCGCACGATGGGCGGGGTGTACCGTGGGAAAAGAACTGGACTCAGATCGCTCAACTCAGTACTGGTGCTCACAGCACCGCCGTGGGACGACTTCGCTCTGCCCCTGTCCGGCATGACGTCCTTCTCGGACATGCGTTCTGTGACCCCCCAAGCTCGAGCTTGGTCTCTGTTGGGGTCTCGTTGGTCTGGGCACGCACCCTCAGACAAGCGCGTCGAGCACGCGCAACTCGGCAACACGAGAACTGCCAAAAGCCACGTACACAATGCCCCAGACCTCCGGAAGAAAACAGCGTACGAACAAACGCGGTCTCCGAATCACCCCGGCCACCTCGTCTCGAAACCCGACGTTCCGTTTTAGGAAGCGCATGGGTTGAACGCCCGATGTAAATGCTTCCGTTTTAGTGATCGGAATATTCCGGGATGGTGGACGAGACTACCGGCCGGTTCCGACACGGATGTCGGAAGTAGATGGGGATCGATCAGATGTACCGCATTTCTTCCCTCGCCCTCTCAGTGACGACCAAATGATGCTTCAACTTTACTTCTTCAACAATCCCCTCACACTTGGACCCAGATACAGAGATCCTTATCACTGGGCGGGCGAACTCCGGCAAAACGACTATTCTCCGCGACTTTGGACAGCATCTTGACTCTCTGATCAGCTCTCAAGTCACAAACTCTGACCTAAACACGCAATCCTTCGCGGAGTGGACCAGGTATGCCATCTTGCACTTGATCATCCATCGATGTTAACACGACATCAGTCCTAAGGCGTTTGACTACTCGGATGGTGTTGGACCACTCGGATGGTGCACATTCACCCTACATCAAGTTGGCGCTAAACATCTGCACCTGCAGACCCACTGTTCCAGGTTCCTGAGGATGATTCACCCGGCGACGAGGCGTCGTCTACCGTTCTGGATACGCGAGAAAAGATGTCGAATCGCCCGTTGTCGTTGCCGTCACATAAAAATTGCTATGGTGTGTCCGATTCTGGATGAGCTTCCTGAGCGGCCGAATCACCAGGGAAACTAGTAAACCTGACCTTGATCATGCACTGCGGATCTTGATAGATTTGCTCGCGCACGGAAGACGCGATCGCCAGCGAAGTCGTTGAGCTTGTAGGGTTTGATTGGATTGAATTTGTAAGAAGTGAGCACATCAATTTCGTTGCTTCTTCACCCGAACATTGTATGTTCTACAGCTCTCTCGTTGCTTGGATTCGAGGAAAGACCAGGGAGCAAGCAACACCAACTATCAGTCATCGAGTAAGGATTTCTTCTTGTCGCGTTATATTTACTGGTGAACCTTGCGGAGCGCGGTGGCTGTTGTTTTCGATATCCACTGCCATATGGCTTCCCGCCGCGTCGTCGTCGTGAGCGAGCACCTCAAGCGCCTGTTGCGAATAAGGGCCTGGAAACGGCTCGGGGTGATGATGCGCTGGTCAGAGGTGAAGCGGCTACAGCACACGTTTCGATACCTCGCCGCGTGGTTCCTCCTCACTGACGGTACGTCTCCTCCTGTCCTCTTTATTTTCGTCTCACCCGACCGACCCGCGCACGCTTATGCTCACAGGTTTCACTACCATCAGCTCCGTAGCAATCCTCTTTGGCAACACGACGCTGCACATGGACTCGTCCTCGCTCATCCTCATCGGTGCGACCACCCCCGCCTGCGGGATCCTCGGCTCACTCGCGTTCCCCACCTTACAGCGCCGCTTCGGATGGATCAACCTCGGCGTACTCGTCCGGGTTCCTCCCGTTTGTGGGGCGGATGCATGTCGGTGGATTGACAACGCCGGGGGAGATGTTTGGGCTTGCGGTCGTTTTCGGTGCGTGTGTGTGAGGGATGCAGACTCCGTGGTTGGTGAATCGAGGCGCCCCCCACGTTGATGCCTGCCTGTTACTATTGCGACATCACCAACCTCCCTCATTCTTTTCTTTCACTGACTCAGCCCATGGTTATATCGGACAGGGTGATGATGCAGCCCGTTCACAAATTCGTCTTCAATGACTCGCGGGGCTTCGACGCTGGTTCCGCAGGCCTGACGCCACTGGGGATCACGTCTTCTGGTTCCCAGAATCAAGGCCATCCAGAAGTGCCACGTTCTCCGAACTGTTCACAAAGTTGTATAATTCTGCGTTCGACCTGATCCTGTTCGGAGTAGCCGATTTAGGGAGAGGAACGAACCTTTGTAGAACAAAGTTGAATGTGACATCGAGCCGATGATGAACGAGACGTGAGACGCACCCTTTCTGCAAGGGCCACCTGAGAGGTATCTGAGGGTCCCCGTCGGTACTACGTAGATCGAAAAAGGTCATGTATGATGCTGCTCTGACGGTGATTGATCCAAACCTTCTTCGCCATCAATTGAATCAATGAAATGTCCATCTGGCCATGCAAAATAGGGCAGTACGCTTTCACGACGATCCCGTGCGCGCGACAGTAGTCCACGATAGGCCGCTGTTGGAACAGGGGATGAAGCTGCATAATGGAGTCAAGTTCATCTCCCTGTAATTGATCACACTATCAAATAGGCCAATGGCAATGGTAATGAAATCGCAATTGGATCTACTACTTATCAAGATGTTAGAACTATCCAAGTTGTTGTAGATTATGATTGTTTCCTTCTAATCAGATTGACGTCGTTTCTCATCTCCACTACATACCTCAGAAGCATCATCTGTCCATTTCTCACTGTTGCAATTTCTTCGTTCACTCTTTCCAGCCTCTCAAAAATTTCGTCGTAAAAAGAGTCGATTTCCTGGGCTATCCTTCCAAATGAATCACCTGAAAGGTGGCTCCCAGCACTGGTTTGGAATGTGCTGACAGTGCTGATAGATGGACCTGGGATCCAGGAGAGGGGGTTGTAGTTAGAGCACTAAGCATGAATCTGAATGAACAAACAGAAAAGCTTACGACCACTTGCAAGATCTTCACTTGTTCTTTCACCACCAAAGGTAGTGGTAGACTGATGATGCACTGTAAAAGTTGGAATGTATATGCAAGGCGATATCATGAATTAGCTTACTAGCCATAGGCACTTGATATGGGTGCGAGGTGGTCATTCTCTGGAGGAAGGTAGTTGAATGGGTTGAGAGTGGGTTTTGTGTTAAGTACTACTTATTATATTTGTATATATGTGGGTGCTTAGCAGCGGGTGTCAGTTTGTTCCGTTTGTCAGTTTGTTCTGCTGTTCGTGGACGATCTCGACTACTTTTGGCGATAATCGAATATCTCCGAGTCTGCTTAGGTAGCAGAATCGGGACGTTCCCACGGCCTGACAGGTACCTTCCGTGTATGGTTACAAGTGACCGAAAGGTCGTCCATCCTCACGGCATCTTCCGTGTTCCCCGACTCCCACGAAGTGGAGGAGGGTTTTGTATTGATAAGTAATCGGAAAAATTTATGTTAAATCAAACCGGCCGCGGGGATGTCCGGCAAAGCACGGCCGGGGTGCCTGGCCCGGCACAAGGAAAGGTCAGGCGGGAGGCGTGCGGGTCCAGTCTCGACGTAGGGACACAGGAACGGTTGAGATCGACGAGAAATAACTCGCAGGAGGCGCGCGACAGCGCGCAGACGAAGAAAAATTGAATTGTTTGAATTGTGGACGGTGTACGGTGTGTGGCGAGGTTCGGGCTGTCGCCGTGCGTCGCGCGCGTTGCCGACCATTGGTTCCGAGTGTCCCTGGCCCCGCGCTAGCGGGGGCCCGGAGAAAATTTAAGCGGCCCGCCGCTCCAGCCAATCAGAGACGAAATTTAAGCTGGATTTAACTAAATTCTTCGCCTCACTTCACTTTACACGCTTTACTGCTACTGTAGGCCCGCTTTACACTAGTGGTATTCACATAGGCTATGCGAGGCCATTATTTGGCTATTATTGGCTATTATTTGGCCATGATTTGAATCTAGAATGGTCCAGCATCCGGGAATAACCTTCTGAGTCTGAAAAAACATGCCTGCCCTTCGCCCCCCTCACCTCACCCGACGTTCTGCAAGGCTTCAAGCCTTGACGAACTCCCCCATCATGGCATCTGGTGGGAAATCAGCTGTTCCGTCCGCTAAACCAAGGGGTGGCATACCTGCCACACAGAAGAAACGACGAGGTCGGGGCACTGGCAGCAAGTTACTAGCCGCATCAGCTCCGAGTCCATCACAGACACAGATGTCTGCCCAAGCCACCATCACTCCTGGCGAGTCATCAAAGAAGATATTTCCACCTGTCGCATGGGATGGTCAACGTACTGACATGCTCGTTGAGTGGATTACGACACACGTTGCAGATCGCCATATTCTTTGTCATGACGCTCGCGGCGCCTCATCGACATCCAAATCTCAGCCCACTGCGGTACCTGGAGATCGCCGTTCTGGTAAGAACAAGAAGGACATTACCTGTGTTATCGCAAAGCACATCTTCAAGGATGATCCCGAGTACTCTGAGCTCGTCACATTGGATCTCGGAAAGCTTGGGATTTCCGTCACTAACCGTTTACAAGCGTAAGCACTCCGACTCGGATGTCATCTCCCATTCCCATTGACACTAACATTTACGCTTATGCAGTCTCAAAACCAAGTATCGCGAGCACCTCGCGGAGTTTAAGAGTACTGGTGGTGGTGTTATCCCCGATGGCGTAAATACTCCAGCTGATAACCTTCTTGGTATGTTCGAGGTTTCCTCTTATTCTCATCGCTTACCGTGTATTCTTATTACTCACCGTGTTATTTAGAGAGCGTACTCGACCGATTCCCACACTACTTGACCCTCCACACCTTATGGAAGGGAGTTCCGTCTTTTGATAGCGAGACGATCACTTCGCACCCGAACGTTGATCACAGTGGATCATTCCTCGAGACCGTTCAACCTGCTAGACAGGCTTCCCAAGTAGCCAGTACCAGTGCTACCGCCGAAAAAGCATTGGACATGCCAGTGGACGCCCTTGAAGATGACGACTCGGAGGTGGCGATCGTCAACGAGGAGCCCGAAGGCCACTGGCACCAAGACCGTCCTCCACCTGAGGATGCAGGATTCGACATCGATCTTGACGATGACCATCACGATGAGGGGTTTGGCATGGACCTTGATTTGCCTCCGGCGGCGATTGCAGTGGGTGCTTCGGACGCCGTACGTATAGATAGCTAGTACCATGATATTGTTTGATTAGACTGACGGACTCGGACCCAGACCATGACAGAGTCTCAGCAATGGCCCGGGACACCTACTAGCCGCGCAAGATCATCCAAGTCGAAGGGGAAGGCTCCCATGCAAGACTCGGGCCGCAGTTTGTTTGCAAAGCGCACCCCGTATTCACGCTCGCCGAGTACTACTGGGTCTGCGATCTCCAAGCGCAGTCTGTCGGGCAGTGCTGTGTCGTCTACTAGGATGACGTCGGCCTCGGCCTCGATCTCTGCCAAGCTTGAAGAATTGGGGCGGGCAAGTGACCTTTTAGAGGTCAAATCGTCGTCGTCGTCGCGTGCTGCATTGCATTTGGAGTACGCCATACGGAAGAAGGAGCTGGAGCTGAAGGAGAAAGAGCTTCAAGCTAAACGGGACCACGATGCCGTCGAATTGCAGAAGTTGGAGAAGGAGCTCCAAGCTAAACGGGAGCAGAACACTGCCGAATTGCAGCAGTTGGAGAAAAGCAAACTGTTGGATTTACAAATCCTCGACCGCAGGGTCCAGTTGGCTGAGAAGCAGATCGAATATGTGCGTACGATGAACACGCTTGGTATTCCCATGGACCCTTCTATAATGGGCAGCTTTCAAATGCATGAAGGCCCCTCCAACCCTGCCCACGTCTACCAACCCGGCCACCGCATGAACCGTGACGTGTCTCAAGCTGACGCGATGTCCTACTCCTTGCCGGCAGGCCCCCCTCCAACTCCTGGCCTCCCCTCTGGTCACGTCTACCGTGACCAGCCCTCAGGCGGCTTCCATCATCACCGTGACTCTTTTATGCGGCCCGACTCTCATCCGCCGACTTGAAACGCATCAAACTTTCATTCTCGTTCTCCGAATCTCTCATGCCTCTCTCTTCATTTTATTTCCGTTCCCGCCGTGTTGTTCTAAGACGGTGCAAAGATCGCCGCTTGCCGGAAGTAGGAGTCGGGCCATGGTTGTAAACGTTGGGTGTGTCTTTCCTTTCGATTCTGTAAGAATACATGCTATTTATGTGCTATCTTTATGCTTCCATTTCGGACTCGTCCCCCTCATCGACGACATACGGTTCACCAAGCACACGAAAAAGACTATTCATCAAACGGGCACGGAAGCGCTGTGCCGGCGAAGCGATGGGAACCGTTTCCGGCACCACCACGTATTCCGGTACACGGTTAACATCACTAACTTCCTGTTGCGCCCAAGCCATTGACGATGACCGACCAAGCTGACCTTCGAAATAGATAACCATGTTGTGCAGTATGAGGCAGCACTGCACCCAATGGACGGTGTACTTGAAGCTTTCGGGTGTCCGAATGTGAGTCCGGAGTTCTCGCAATGACTGAAACCGTCCTTTCAGCGCAGCAAATGCGTGCTCGACGCGCACGCGAACCTGAAACAGTCCCGGTGCGTGAATATCTGCCATCCCTTTCTAGTAAAGATCCTCACCGTTGACAGGTGACGGTTATATAGCTTCTGGGCCCTTGACATCGGGACGCCGCGAGCCGTTTTAAACGGAACGAGACTCCAGGTCTTCAAGGCATACGCACTGTCCGCCCACAACCAATGGCCCTCGGGAATCAACTCCTGCGCTTCCTGCGCCACCCTCGTTGATTGGAATGCGTATGAATCGTGGACACTTCCAGGGTGGCCAAGACCGTAGTCCACGATACGGAGATTGTGTACCATGACAACAACCTGTTGTCGCATCAGACACGTCTCGAAACGGCAAGTACCGCAGGCCTTACCTGACAGTTGATCGAATAGCGACCTTTCCTATCGGTAAAGGTATCACCGTATAGCGCCGGTTTCTCAAACAGATTGAAGGTCGACCCGTCAACTGCGAACACCCCTCCCTTCCATTCGGTACATCCTGTTTTCTTCTTCACAAACGCCCGTGCTAACTGCATGTCTCGTTCTCCAGCCGTGGGCATTTCCATGAAGTTATCGTGCTGATTTAGGATCGAGACAATCACTCGGTTGGTACAGTTTATTACCGATCCGACACTGACTCCAGCCCATTGCGAGACGTCTTCGGGCGATACAGCATTCCCGTAATGGCCCGCGCGATTCAGGAAGATCGCTAGCTGTAGCGCAATTGGCAGCTGTGGGTTGTTTGATCGTGACTGGAATATGGGGTCCGCACTAATTTGTTCTAGGATACAGTTGAAGATGTCCGGGTCAACCCGGACCTTCTTTCGAAACAAATGGGGGCGGAAGTCTGCAAAATGATCCAGGAGGTGTATCTGTGACGCGCGGAGTGGGGGCTCAATGATGTGATTCAGCACGCGTGCCACCAAGACCTCGTCCCGAAGAGCACGTATGGCATCGATCATCTGGCGATAGCGAGCAGCACGCCTTTCGATCGAATCGACCGACGACACCGTAACCATCGAACCGGCGCTGTCGGTGAAGGGGGACCTAGGGGTAGCAGGGGAAAGAGGCGAGAGATAGATATAATCCTCGGACGCGATGGATTCGCAATCGGAATCGTCCTGTAAGATCTCCCAGCGCTTGGTTGCAATTTTTGCCTCGAGCTGATCAATTGCTTCGAGTAGGATTTTTCTTTCGGACGTGCGAGGCATTCTGGGGACTCTTGGGAGGTGGTGGATAGGTGGGGAATGGGACGGAGGTATCTACAATCGATCGATTGACCGTGGTCTATATGTAGTTCTTTTTCCAATCAATTGTCTCGATCGCGCGCGCATTCAGTTGGACTTGGTCATTTTACAT
>JBBPPB010000567.1:0-12550 GCA_038091755.1 Leccinum pallidistipes | reverse complement strand
CCGTGCACCGACACCCCCGCCTCCGAAAGCTGGCCGCCGATTTTCCGCTGAGAGGCCACCTCCGGTGCCCGGCGCGACCGCCTCTATTGGTGCGCAAGCCGAGGTGCTCCTTCGATCACCACTCTCGAATACTGGGCCTGAGAAACCAGGTTCCCCCTATGATTCCCTGTGGGTAATTTTTTCCCCCGTCAAACCGTGTCTTAATCTTTATTTGATTAGCTATGATATGTACTCTGGTGAGAGCCGACATACAAATGCCATTGACGACGCGGGAACGGTGCACGAGCCTGATAGGACAGCCTTTCAGGAGGGCCCCGCAGTCGAAGTGATCGAAATGGCGAATGGCGAGACTATCTGGTAGGTCGTTGTATATGTTGGGGAGGCATTTTGACTGATTCCTGTTTCTAGGCAGATTGTCAATGGCTTGAGGGAGGATGATGCCGGTTCTTTGCTTCCGAGAGCCAGCATGGATTCAGAGCAATCGTCCCGCGAGAACGGTGACAATGCCCAGCTGTTCTTCAAAGAACACGCTAGGTCGACATCGAAGAGTACTAGTATCTCTTCGATTAATTCCCGTAGAATATCTTCGTGTTAGTCCGTCGATCTTCTCTGCGATCAATCTGACGTTTCGCAGTGCCGCGATAGTTGATCAGGTATTCAAGGAATTATGGGAGAAGATTGAGAAACAGCATAAAGAGGATGGTAGACGAGAATGCGATGAACTGCCACCCGTTCGCCCAGAATTCTTCCCCGCGCTCTACTTCTTTGATTTCCGCGACACTCGTTCCCTGAAACCTCCACATTCCTCAAGTCCCTTTTTGTTCAGTTCTTGCAAGTACCGGAGCCAGATCTTGCAGTGACCTTCCCTGCTCTTTCTCAGCGGTTCCTAGACGGTCTTCCACCCCCCGATGGTATAGGGTCCTTCCAAGATCTTGTCTTACATGCCATGGATTCTCATGAGAAGAAAGCCATCTTTATCGACGGTCTCAACAAGTGCGATGACATTCCCGTGGTTATGTCTTTTCTTGAGAGGGCTATGCAAAAGGCGAATGTTCGAGTCTTGGTCGCGAGTAGACCAGAACCCGATATTCTCGCTAAGTATCGCGGCCGACCTACCATCGACCTGGAAAATTACATAGGCTATACAACACTCGACATGCGCGAGTGGCTGATGAAGCGAATGATGGGTCATTCTATGCTCCACGCAATTCCGGAACGTAAGAAGATTGGAGTGCTGGACTCTGTGACTGGGACCGCTAAAGGATCGTAAGTATTGCTTCCTTCGCAAGAGGCGTGAGGGATCTGTTTACCATTCTGCATAGTTTTTGGCATGCTCAGTGCATTGTTGACTCTCTGGAAGTCTGTCGGTCCGTTGCACAGGTGAACATTATGGTTCGCGACGCCCCAGAGGATCTCGAGACTATCCACTACAACCTGCTCAACAGGGTAAACGAAAGAGGCGAAGATGTCCGACTTATTGTCTCGATGGCAATACGATGGTTGGGCGGTGCACTCCGCCCGTTGTCACTTTCTCAGATCATCGAGGCGGTCCAGATTGAACTAGGACACACGCCTCCGCTCCGTTTGAATGATGATTTGACTGTTGTAACACCAGAGGACATGTTGATGCTTTGCGGAAATCTCATAAAGATCGACGATCGCACAGCAAGGCTAGGTCTTGGTCATCCGACCGTGCGGGTAAGGGTGCCTATCGGGTCATGCGAAACGTTGTCTCATGCATTGTGTTGTAGACTTTCCTCACACAACCGCCTCCCGATGACGAGCGCTTGTCTCGGTATTTCTTCGATGCGCATGCTATCCACAGGGACCTCGCCTTGCGTTCAATCACATACATTATGACGGAGGATATCGAAAAAGCAATCGAAAAGTCCTACACACAAGCGTACATGTTCGACGTTTGCAGACGCTACTCCATCCTTGATCGCTGTCCCATGTTGACGTACGTCTTCGAAGGCGGGTTCGAACATCTTCGCTATTACACACACGAAGACGACGATGCCATTGACTTGTTGGTTCTATTACAAAGCCATATTCCCGAGAAACCGGACAAGTTCCGTGAGGTTTTCCAAGCGTTGCATGACCGCACCGAAGATACCCCTTATCAATGGATTGTGGACGAGAAGGAGCTGGCTCTCGGTATTCTGGTTCGGTACGGTCTTCCTTGGATGCTCAAGCGCTACTTGCTTCGGCGACGCGACCTTGCTGAGGGTGACAGAATAGAAAAGTTGGTGAAGTGGGCAGAGAAGATTGGTCGGTTCGACCTGAGAGACATGTTGGTCGAATTCGAATTACCGGAACTAACAGAAGAGATGGACGTTGTGTTGGAAGATCCAGAACAGGTTTCTTTCGGAAATCAAGCAAGAAGTCCGCAAGATATAGTCATGGTCGACGGCTAATCGAGTTTTGAATTTGGACATGTACTTATTCTGCAGATCTGGATTTCCTGTATTGATCGGATCGCGACGGGAGTAGTTACTACATAAATAGTGGCCAATGGAGGCAAAGCGGAGGAATATTGGCTCGGCCAGAGTCCAACATGTCTTCCCTTAATCCAGAACCCTCCGAGATATTCAACGGATCGTCATACATCAAACTCCAGACGGTCATTCATGGAGGGCGTTCGTTATTCGCAATCAAGGATATCGGGTCTGGCACGCGGATACATGCAGAGGAAGCACCTTTCGCTCATGCTATCTACAAAGACTATCGAAAAGAAGTCTGTGCCTACTGTTTCGCATATTCTGCGAGCGATCATGCACCGCCCTCCGTCGGATCCTCTCGAAAATGGAAGATCAAGTCAAGTCGAGCAGGTGCGGCCACTGCATCGCTCTGCAGCGATGTTTGCAAAAACAACTGGGAAAGCGATAAGATATCTTGCCTGTTGATGGAGGTAGATGTTCTCTTGTCCAAAGGTCAAGCTGCAACTCGGAAGCGATTCAGATCACCAGACGAGAAAACGAAGGTCAAATCCATGCTTCTCTCAATCGATCCCGAAAATGGGTCATTCACACCAGGAGCCATCGACGCGGCATGGGAAAGCGCAAAGACACTCGTTGCTTCAAAGGCAGACCTTGCCCTTTATCACTCGACTCTCCATCTGGACGACATGGAACTCGAGATCGCACGTTTGCTCGCGGCTGCTATCGTGCGCCGATACTGCGATGATCTTTCCTCCTCCGCTCCAGCGACGCTGAACCCAATCGGGTCCTGGCAGCAATTGCTCAATCTCCAGGCAAACGAGC
The DNA here is from genome assembly GCA_038091755.1 of Leccinum pallidistipes. NCBI lineage: Eukaryota > Fungi > Basidiomycota > Agaricomycetes > Boletales > Boletaceae > Leccinum > Leccinum pallidistipes. The sequence goes on along the minus strand of JBBPPB010000567.1, from coordinate 9,287 downwards.
TTCGCAATATCCAGACGCGATCGTACATGCTCACTGTTTACCAGAGAATATATGTCTTCCTTTCGAATACACTTCCAGACTATCTCCGAAAATACACATCTACCATTCGCGAGGTGCTTGCTCGCGACAGTGGGAATGCTTTCGGGATTTGGGAGGATGATCGCAGAGACGAGATGATGGGATGGGGTATATGGATCAGCGCTAGCTATTTCAATCACAGTACGTTCTTTTGCGCCGCGGCCGGGCCGCACTGCTCAGCCCTCTTTGTTCTCTGCCACCCGGGCCTCGCAGCGAGCTCGTTCCGCCTCACGTCGCCCTCTCCTGCCCCACAGTCGATCTTCCCGCCTCTCCCGCCTCTCCCGCCTCTCCTCGTCTACCACGCCGGTCTCGTCTGGGTCGTTCCCCTATCACCCTCTAGGCTCGCGCCCTGATCCTCCAACTCGGACTCCTCACTTTTACGACACAGCGAGATTCTTATTGGGTGTGGACGCGCGGGACAACCAACGCGTGCAGTACTCGCTGTAGACTTTTCAGAGCAACCATATCCACGACGGGCTGGGGGTTTTTCGAGACAAGGAACACATGGACGCAAGGGCAGCACCGTCGTTTTCAGAAGCTTCCTGCCTTGTCGGAGAATGCAATTTACGTAGTCCCATCAATGTGAGTCAGCAGAGTGTACTTTGGGAACGGGGAACACTAAGCCATTACCGTGACGACGATCCAGCAAGATGAGCAATGGGGCTACTCTACGCGAAACGGGCCCGTGCGTCACGCTATGAAAGCCGCTTGTCTCGACAGAGACCACATTCGTCCGAAACATCCGAGTCACGACGAAGGCGATGAAACTGTAACGGGCGTGATGACGCGCTTGTCGAGATCGCTGTGGTTTGTTTTCTAGCAAAGAGACAATCGCTATTTGAGTTGTTTTGATGTCTGGCGTTGAACTTTGTCTTTGACGCGACACCACTGGCCATTCCGCCCCCATCGCCCCGTCCCTCCGTATATTCGCGACGGGCACTGTCTTCCTCACCCACTCACTTCTCGTACACTCACATCCACTCCCAGGCACTGTATCTCGCGCACAGTCCGTACTCACTCCGCGCGGCGGTCCTGCTCAACATGTCCTCGCCCTCCTCGCCCAGCTCGCTGCAACAGTCCCAGAAACAGGCGACGTCGAACCCATGCTCATCGCATCCCTCGCGACCAACAGTCTCCCTCGCCCGTTCCCCTGTTTCCTTCACAATCATGGTTTTGTGGATCTGCCTGAGGAAAAGGAGGCTAAAGTTCAGTGGCGGCAGAGGGTGTAGCCTTAGTAGCTACAGATACGAACTCCCTATTGCAAAGATTGTAGAAAATTTGTCTCTTCCTTCAAGTTGCGGCACATTATTGGTATCGCGAATTTAACGGACGATTAAGTAAGCGAGGCTCTTTGTTCTCTGCTACCCGGGCCTCGCAGTCTGAGCTCGTTCCGCCTCACGTCGCCCTCTCCTGCCCCACAGTCGATTTTCCCGCCTCTCCCGCCTCTCCCGCCTCTCCTCGTCTACCACGCCGGTCTCGTCTGGGTCGTTCCCCTATCACACTCTAGGCTCGCGCCCCGGCTCCTTCTCCCCTCCCCTTCCTCGCCTCACTACAATTGAATCCCACCTCGACACAAAGATGATACGACATCGTCGACGCAACCGTAGCGACGCAACGAAGACGGCGACGACGACTCGATGCCCCTCCGACCCAATCTCCCACCCTCTCCCTCTCTCCTCCTTTCGCCTCCTCTCCCTCGCCTCTTTCTCTTGCCACATTTAACATCCAACATCCCCCTCTCTGATCCTTCCATACCACCTCCCCCCCTCCCCCCGCCTTGTCACTTCCTCTTCCTCGCCACCTTTCCCATTTCCCCCCTCGCCACCTCTCCCTCCCTTTCTCCCTTCGCCCTCCCTCCTCACCTCCTCTTGCCACACCCACACCACGCCTCTCCTGTCCTCTCACACCATTCCCTCCTCCACCGCCTTTCTAATGTGGACCCATGGGTCTGCGCCCAGCGCTCGCGCCCTCGCCGACGACGCGACTAACTCAAAGGCGATGACCACTTCCCAACGCCGATGCCATCACGCCACGACTCGACAACGACAACACGTGTCATGTCGACGCGGCTTCGACCACGAACACCGACGACTCGACGATGATGACACGCGTCACCGTGACGTCGACCACCACCATGACGTTCGGTCATGAACTCGGTCGCGCACCTTTTCTTCGCACCACCATCACACCGTCCTCTCTTCCTTCCAAACCATGGCTGTCGGAAAAATCGCTTCTCTGATGGGCCTCCTGCTCACCCACCCCGGTGATTTCAGGACTCTCGTCCAGTTCTAAATTTTTCACGAGCAGAAACGGGACATCACCGCGCAACAGGAGCACCCTACTTCGGGATGGGACAGGGAGAGCATGCGTCGGTGCTGGCATTTTCTGGACTTGACGAGTAGAAGCTTTGCCATGGTCATCAAAGAACTAGAAGGAGACCTTGCCCGAACAGTGCGTACCTAGATGTTCGCCCTTTCGTGGCCGTGGTTTATCCGTGTTCTGCTCTCGCTAACATGTTCGTGTGGCAGATTTGCATTTATTATCTCGTGCTCCGTGGACTAGATTTCAACGACCTGACGGAGTTGTACCAGAAAGAAAATCTGGAACGTGCGACATGGGTACAAAGCGAAATGGTCTTGGATGCTCTTCGTCATGCGTGCGACTCGTTGGATTACCTCAGGCTCCTCAAGAATCAGAGCGTCTTCGTGTTCTGCGCAATACCTGCCGCTATGGCCATATCCACGCTCTCCCTGTGCTTCATGAATCCGGATATGTTCCAACGCAACGCGAGGATTAGAAAGGCCGAGGCTGCTCGTTTATGAGTTCGATCGAGGCATGGTACGAACAGATCTACCCCTCCTTTGTCTTGCTCGGGCAGAATGGCGTGACGTACGATCCCGAGGACAAGCGGACGGCGGTAATCAACCTGGAGGAAAAGCGTGCGCAAGCGAAACACTACCCCAATGGCTCCTCGTCCGAGTCGTTCCCTTGGGAATTGATGGCATTTGTTGGTGGTGCGATCGCATTCGTCATCCTGCTGAGCGCAGGCGTCGTCTTCACCGTTGCGCAGGTGTATGCGTACATAGGATGTCATGATTTCGTCGTTCATTCTTTATTTTTCTTTTCCATCGCCTAGGGCACGTGCTGATGGTTTGTGTATCTGTTGCACGCTTATAGATCTGAGTCGTAGGACGAGTGTTTTTACTACTACCGACTTCTTTACTGCCTTCTTCATTTGACTCCTGGACACGAGAACGACTAGATTTTATTTTGGACAACGACTCGGTACGTGACCGCCCCCACCTCATTCCCGCCCTTATCCCATAATCCCGCATCCTCGCGTTGTCCGCCCGACGACGACTCGACGACCCGACATGGCATCATGCCAGATTTTATTTTGTAGTTTCGCTCGAGTAAAGGCACCATTGAAACTAGATCACTAGTGCTAGTGAATATATGGGTCACGGCATTGGGTGAAGCATACTCCACCGCGGGCAAGCAATACAAGTCGGCACGGGTCGGATTTCTCCGCGACCTCGTTTCTGAATCGGACGGTTCCGAGTCCGCGTCGGCGCGGTGAACTTGGCAATTTTAATGCGGAGATTCATGGGTTTCCGTTCAAATTGTTCATCGGAGAAAAGTCTGTCGATGCCTATTAGGCCCATCATTGTTATCGAGGTTCGACAGACTGCCTCATCATCCGATAGAAAGCCACTACACATAAGATTATTGTCATTAATGATAAACACTCACAAGGCTTGTCTCCTAAGCAATCTAACACATGATTCAGCAACATATCATATAGATGGTGACAATGTCCATTCATGATCACCTACTATACTCCCTTCACTCACTTGATCATTTCAGTCTTCCTCTTATATAGTTGACATCCAATTATATTTGTATATAAACAAGTGTGGGACTATAACATACAGATAGGGTGTGACAAGCTCCATCTGCTTATGTAAGTGTCTCCGTGATTTCCTGATGATGATACTTATGCTATGTTCTGCCATTGTGGTGCCAATGAACTTGAAGTCTCACAAAGGTAAAATAGTGTAATCAATGATAAATGTCTGCCTTGTCTGCCAGACAATATAATCCACAACCATTAAAATATCATTTAGATGGTGATAACATTTACCCCTGTTCAACTGTTATCATCCTGCATTTAATTGGTCTGCCTTTACCAATCCTGCTATATAGCTGACCATCAACCATAACAGAATAGAATGATGTATATTTTTGTAACATATGGGCATGTAGTGATCAGTTTTATCTGGTTATGTCAGCAAGTCCACAATTCCCACAGAACTCACATGATGATACCTATGCTATTTTCTGTCATTTTGATGCCAATGAACTTGAAGTCTCACAAAGGTGAAATATTTTAATCAATGATAAGTATCTGCCTTGTCTCCCAAACAATATAATCCATGACCATTAAAATATCATTTAGATGGTGATAACATTTACCCCTGTTCAACTGTTATCATCCTGCATTTAATTGGTCTGCCTTCACCAATCCTGCTATATAGCTGGCCATCAAGTATAACAGAATAGAATGATATATATATTTGTAACATATAGGTATGTGGTGATCAATTTCATCTGGTTATGTCAGCAACTCCACAGTTCCCTGATGAATGATTTGATAATGTGATGAAACACACATTCTATTAATGAAGAAAGCAGCAAAAAATATATGTTAAATTGAAGTGTGAAAAAATGGTGAAGGATTTACAACTTACCTCCTGTTATATGAACATTGAATATCATGGAATTGTCATGAATACCACTGTTTGAAATTGTTCAAGATGCACGACTCACAAACTATTGATCATTAGAAGAGATTGAAAAGAAATAGAAATCATATAATTAGAGTCACCACTTTGCAGAACAATCTAGAATGTCCAGTAAACAACTCACATTCTGTCATTTCCAGAGCAGAATGGAGAATGAATGGATATGGCATCATCATCATCACCACTCTCTGGCATATTCCACAATACACAACTCACTCCCTGTCATTTCCAGAGCAGAATGGAGAATAAATGGACATGGCATCATCAGCATCACCACTCTCTGGCACATGCCACAATGCACAACTCACAGTCTGTCATTTTCAGATCATAATGGAGAATGAATGGACATGGCATCATCAGCATCACCACTCTTGGGCACATTCCACAATACATGACTCACTCGCTGTCATTTCCAGAGCAGAATGGAGAATAAATGGACATGGAATCATCAGCATCACTACTCTTTGGCACATTCCACAATGCACAACTTACCCACTGTCATTTCCAGAGCAGAATGGAGAATGAATGGACATGACATCATTAGCATCACCACTCTCTGGATCATTCCACAATGCACAACTCACTCCCTGTCATTTTAGAGCAGAATGGAGAATGAATGGACATGGCATCTTCAGCATTACCACTCGCTGGCACATTCAACAACACACAACTTACCAACTGTCATTTTCAGAACAGAATGGAGAATGAATGGACATGGCATCATCAGCATCACCACTCTCTGGAACATTCCACAATACACAACGCACTCCCTGTCATTTCAGAGCAGAATGGAGAATGAATGGACATGGCATCTTCAGCATCATGACTCTAATAGTGGCACATTCAGCAATACACAACTCACAAACTGTCATTTCCAAAGTAGAATGGAGAATGAATGGACATGGCATCATCATCATTACTCTCTGGCACATTCCACAATGCACAACTTACCAACTGACATTTCCAGAGCAGAATGGAGAATGAATGAACATGACATCATCATCAGCATCACACTCTCTAACACATTCCACAATGCACAACTCACTTCCTAGCATTTCCAGAGCAGAATGGAGAATAAATGGACATGGCATCATCATGATTATCACCACTCTTTGGCACATTTCACAATGCACAACTCACTTCCTGTCATTTCCAGAGCAGAATAGAGAATGAATGGACATGACATCATTAGCATCACCACTCTCTCTGGCATATTCCACAATACATGACTCACTCCCTGTCATTTCCAGAGCAGAATGGAGAATACATGGACATGGCATCATCAATAACCACTCTTTGGAACATTCCACAATGCACAACGCACTTCCTGTCATTTCCAGGGCAGAATGGAGAATGAATGGACATGGAATCTTCAGCATCACCACTCTCTGGCACATGCAACAATGCACAACTTACCAACTGTCATTTCCAGAACAGAATGGAGAGTGAATGGATATGGCATCTCATCATCACCACTCTCTGGCACATTCCACAATGCACAACTTACCAACTGTCCTTTCCAGAGCAGAAGAGAATGAATGGATATGGCATCATCATCATCACCACTCGCTGGCACATTCAACAATGCACAACTTACCAGCTGTCATTTCCAGAGCAGAATGGAAAATGAATGGATATGGCATCATCATCATCACCACTCTCTAGCACATTCCACATTGCACAACTCACAAACTTTCATTTCCAGAGCAGAATGGGGATGAATGGACACATCATTAATATCACCACTCTCTCTGGCATATTCCACAATACATGACTGACTCGCTGTCATTTCCAGAGCAGAATGGAGAATAAATGGACATGGCATCATCAGCATCACCACTCTCTGGCACATTCCACAATGCACAACTCACATACTGTCAGTTCCAGAGCAGAATGGAGAATGAATGGATGTGGCATCATCAGTATCACACCTCTCTAACACATTCCACAATGAATAACTCACAGACTGTCATTTCCAGAGCAGAATGGAGAATGATTGGACATGGCATCATCAGCATCAGCATCACACATCTCTAACACATTCCACAATGCATAACTCACTTTCTGTCATTTCCAAAGCAGAATGGAGAATGAATGGACATCAGCATCACCACTCTCTGGCACATTCCACAATGCACAACTTGCCAACTGTTATTTCCAGAACAGAATGGAGAATGAAGGGACATGGCATCATCTCATCACCACTCCATCTGGCATATTCCATAATACACAACTCACTCCCTGTCATTTCCAGAGCAGAATGGAGAATGAATGGACATTGCATCATCAATAACCACTCTCTGGAACATTCCACATTCCACAATGCATAACTCACTTTCTGTCATTTCCAAAGCCAAATGGAGAATAAATGGACATGGCATCATTAGCATCACCACTCTCTTGCATATTCCGAAATATACAACTCACTTTCTGTCATTTTCCAGAGCAGCATGATGTGATATCAATCGCATCATTTTCAACACATGGAATCAAAGTCATCAGTACAATCTTATTTTTGTATCAGCTAGTAATTCATATGAAAGCATCTCACCCAAAAGTGTGGAAACCATCTTGCCAGTTTTCTGATATCTATATTGTTGTTGTGTATAGGAAATGCAGATTCATGCAGCCTGTCTATGTCAGATAGGACACTTTTTTTAATTACAGCATTAGCTTTTGATAAATATTTAACTTTCAATACTCACTCTCGAACTGCATACTCAATACACAATGCTATGTTTGTTTCTTGGGCAGTAACCAACAGCATTTGCAAAGCCTCCTCATTCAGAGCTCCTGCAGTGACTTCGAGCAACATGTTGCATCCCTCATTTGAGTTGTGCATCCCTTGCATCCATGCAAATTCCGTCAGGTGAATCATTTTGTTGGAACAGAGAAAAATACCTCCAATCCGAACACTCTGTTGTGGTGCATATTTCAATTGAGAGAGACGACCCCATACATTTGCATTCTCAAAAATTCCATCCACAAGCTTATGTGCCTTTGCTACCTTCTCCTCTCGTGGCAGCTTTCCATCAGCAAGGGATAGTTCGCTCATAGCTACAGCCAGTAACGCATCAAACTTAGTGAACAACACAATAACAGGCACTGGACAGGTTATGAGCTTCAAAAAAACCTTGCACAAACTGAACTCACCATTTTTTGTATCACACTCATTAAAAAACATTTCCTCGGAGCGTTGGATTGCCCGATCCAATTTATCCATTGGGATACAGTACCTATTAGGGTTCCGCACGGGTACGGGTGACACCGCGGTGTTCTCTTGACGGGTTCTGCGGGTACGGGTACGGTGTTGGGAAAGCTGAACCCGTGCATACACCGGACCCGTTACCGCGGGTTGACGGTGTTTGACGGGTTGGCACACCATGTTTGTTCGACTTTGCTACTACTCATATGTAACCATGTTGAACTTCGAATAGAGCTTCAACGAAACTCAGAGCCTTGTCCCCGTCTCTAACGGTGTGGATCCTGGACAGAAACAAAGATATGTCCAAGTGGCAAGCCCAATACAGAAGCTTGAAGTGGTTTACTTGAGGCTTGTCCAAGTCGCAACGCTGTGAGAAAGGCGGTCCACAATGCCCATCATCAAAATCCTTCCCCCCAAACCCCCGGCAGCCCCTGCCACGGCCTCAGCATCGGCCCCAACTCTAAGTCGCCCGGAAACAGAACAAGTTCATCCACCACTGGCACGCTCAGCCTCACAAAGTGGTACCGGCGCTACTATTGACCTGACACACTCTGAGTTGGACTCGGATGTGGATGATGTAGACTCGGCCTCCAATGCTAATAAGCATCAGGCTGAGGATGATCTGGTCGCTAATCTTGGTAGGTAGAAATTAGTTCATGATTGTCATCGGAACTGATTCTAGGTGCAGAGGCCTTGAAGAAAACATGGCGCTCGCACATCTACACCTTCTTCTCAGATGATGTCAAGATTCAGGATCACAGAGGCCGCCCCTGCCATTTCTTTTCTTGCGCTGCACGAAAGTGCAAGAACTCCCTTGGAGGTGTCCGTCGCTATCAGGACACAAAAGACAGGTCTTCGACAACCAATCTCAAGCAGCACGCAATTGCATGCTTTGGGGAGGATGCGGTGAAGAATGCTTTCAAAGGAAAGGATGCAGGTACCAACAGTGGTTCAATCTTCACTGCGTTCGCTCGTCAAGGGCAACAGCCGGTCAACCATACCCACAAAACACACACTAATGCCGAAGTTATGTGAGTGTACTACCCTGGTGGAGTCGGACATCTATTCAAGTAAATTGTAGTGCGCGTCTCGTCAAATGGGTGACAGAGAGCAATCGTCCTGTCAATGTTGTCGACGATCGAGAGCTGCGAGAGCTTTTATGTGCTGGGCGACCGCATCTGGAGATTCCATCCACCGAC